>JARHVA010001196.1:517500-662500 GCA_037957365.1 Torreya grandis | reverse complement strand
CATTAGATTTGTAAAGATCACAATGGGAAGGGCCCATAAAATATATTTTAAACAATAGATCTTAAATGAGGATATGATTATAAATTGCTTACTTAGTGAAAACCCTTGATTTATAAAGACCTATATTATCCCAACACAAAAATATCAACCAATTTAATACATCATTTGTTACCTTAGCCATTTGATAACCAAGACTTACTTTAATAATTATAATTTAAGAATTTATGTATCCATTTGATTTATGATTTCAATGAAATAAAATCATCTATTTCTAAATAGATTTTGTAGGCTTGGAAGTAGTATATAGTAAACTAGATCCATAACATTTTTAGATTTAATGTTGTTAATGTCAGAGTTATCTAATGCTAAATTTTTTTGCATGTCCATAGTCCAAATAACTAGTTGATTTGAAGGCATGGTCACCATGTTTACCAGGTTTTATAAATTGATCATCACATTGTGTTAATTAAATCAACATTTCCCTTTAGATCTTAATGAGGTCAAGTTTACAAAGTCTATTGATTAGACCTATGATTGAAATAGTAATTGGATTGGTTGATATGACTCAACCAGTCATATTCATCCATTTCAAATAGGAAATGTCTTTCGATGTCAGGCCTTACATTTTTTTATTTATATCAAGTTTGGAGGGACCCCTGACCAATTAAGACACTAGATTAAAAATATGGGCTTCGCTTAAGGATAAAAATCCATAAGGCATATGACCACAAAACCCACATAAACCATATTACTAGTTATATTATATTAATATAATGAACATTTATAGAGATATAATAATAACAATGATGATTTCTCTTATAAAAAATATTAGAGTAACTAGACTACCTACCATAGTAATATTCAACTAATTACTTTTATTTTAGAACTACAAGGGGTTTGCTACCACAGCTTGCACATAGAATTTCACTGTCTAAAATTTGATTTACTAGTGACAGTGGAAGCATTCAAGTTTGTTATGGTATTATAGCTAAAGTATTGTGTAATTTTTGAAGGATGTTAATAATTAATATGGTGATACTCTAACAAAATATAAACATCTTAGGGTCTATTCTCAATTTATAAGAAAACATGTAATCCTACCTAATTTATATCAACACATTAATAAGGTGGTAATTAAAGATTGTAGAATTATTATAACCATAATACCAATATTTTTTCATAAGGTTGATCCTTGAACTCACTCAATGTTTGACTAAAACTCATTTTACCATTCAACTAGACATTCAAGCCACAAACACTCAAATTCATCATTAGTATGGTTAGTCTAACCAATGAATCACAAAGTCCAAATATAAAATACCACTTAATATATCTATTAGGATATAGATTGAAGGTAACCTTGAATGTATTATAATGAATTTAAATTTATCACCTACTAGTGACTTCAAAGTGAAGGAAAATTATATCCATGTGCATGCTAAAGGTATCCCCAGGGAGATACCTTCAGCATCACCTTGAATGTATGACAACACCCTTCAAGGTATCTCCTATGAGATGCCTTCAATGGCCTTGTAATACCTTAGTGACTAAATTAAAGGTATCTCTTGGGAGATACTTTTAAAGATAAATCCAATTTCATGCATATTTGAAAGGTTTCTCATAGGACATACCTTGAATATAATACAAGGCCTTTAGTGTTATCACCCAATAGTGCTTTAAAGGTGAAATAAAATTCCACTCACATGAGATGCCTTTGATGGCCTTGTAATACCTTAGTGGGTAAGATGAAGGTGTCTCATAGGAGATACCTCAAAGGATAAATTCACTCTAATGCATGTTTGAAAGGTATCTTGTAAGAGATACCTTGAATATATTACAAGGTCTTTCAAGTTATCACCCAGTTTTGGTAGAAAAATAGAATGCATAGGCCCAGATGGATAAGGGTAGAAAAATAAAATAAACTTTGGACTAATCCAAAAGCATGACACAAGTTATATAAATGCAAAAAATAATCATACAATAAGGATAGAATAGGGGAGGGCAGACTATCAACATAAAAACACTCAAACTGTATATATTATTTTATTTTTAAAACTATAATACAAACTGATTTGATGCATAAAATTACATAGCTATTGATTTTTATATAATTTATTTTATTTTATTAACTATCATTTTACCTAGCACTTTTTTTTCCCTCCAAACACTAAATATCTCAAAAAAATTGAATTTCAAATAGATGTAATAAATATGGTTACTGAGGGGGATTTTAGGAGATGAGACAAGGGTAGGTGAGGGTAAGAATAATTTATTTTAACTCTCCCCCTTATTTTTGACCATCCTAAAATGGTTTACATGACTTTTATAAGAGTTAAAAATATTCTTATAACTTATCTTTATCTATCCATATCCTTCTAGATTCATTATGTGTTTGTCTAGAGATGGACTGCCAAAGTCCATAGATGGAATTTATAAGTCTATAGATGGAGTGTTAAAGTCCTTAGCTACCTTTATGAGGTATATAAATGGAATATTGAATTATTTAAATACCCTACTAAAGTCTTAAATTGGATTTTTAAAGTCCATACTGGACTATCAAAATCCGTAGCTACCCTATTGGAGTTCGTAGATGGATTATCAAAGTCTATAGCTACTTTATTATAGTCCATAGTTGGAGTGTCAAAAATACATGATCCTTGAAAAAATTCATGAAATAATTATAGATATACACTACCCCTATTTCCTTCCTCAAAATAGTGATGTAGTGGACACTTTATTTCTCCACCATGGTCTTGAATTTATTGAAGGTCTCAAATGCAAATGATTTATTATTCAAAAGATATACCCATATATTCTAGCTAAAACCATATATGAATGTTATGAATTATACATTCTTGGATATGGAGGGGGTGTTCATTATATCACACAAGTCTGAATAGATTAGATCTAAATAAGCTTTATCTCTCCATGCTTTACCCATGGAAAATTCACTCCTATGTTGTTTCCCCAATATGTATCCTTCACACATTTTATTTGTTTTTTATATAAGAGGAAGCCCTATCACTATCTTCTTCTTATGAAAAATTTTCAACCCTCTAAATCTCAAATTCCCATATCTTAGGTTTCAAAGAGTAGAACCATCTATTATAGTTTTGAATCCTATTGCAAGTTCATTTTGCATTCTCAATAGAAACATTTGATTGCTTGTCATTCTGATCGATGCAGTCTATCTATTGTAGCCACTCATATCAAATATTATTCATTCAAAATTCTAAAATATAACCTTGTATCCCTTTTGGATAATTTTTATAATTCTAATAAGGTTGTGATTCAACCTAAGAACATAATAAACATCTTAAATTTGCATTTTGTCTCCTTACTTGGTGTGAATAGATATGCTACCTTTGCCCATGATGGCAACCTTCTCATTATTTACCATATTTAACTATATTTCAATTCACTCATCAATATGGTAAAACATCTCTTTGATCCCACTCATGTGGTTTCTACAACCACTATCTAATTACCATGTCTTTTTATCACTTTGCTCTGTAATGTTTCATGTTATGAGCAATTTTCCACCTTTATCATTATTATTAGGTTTAAAATCTTATGTTTTAAATAAATTTGAATTATACCTATTAATATAATAATCATTATTTCTACACTCACTAGCATAGTTTCCATACCTTTTATAATAATAGCATTGGATGTTAGGCTTATCATACCTTTTTGTAGATCCTACTCTAGAAGAGTTATTGTTCCTTCATCTTCTTCTTCCATGTGACTCTTGATGGCTATGATTTCCACCTTCTTGAATAGTATAATTTATTCATATTCCTCTATTATTTTATCCTCTCCCCCTTCCTCCCATAGTCACAATGGTATTGAATGATTTCTCATGGGAGGAGGTGACTGACCTATTTATCCTTTGTTCATGGGTTCATAAGTAACCCATTTAATCATTTATTGTCATTGGAATCAAATCATTTAAATCTTAAATTTAAACCACTATAAGGTAAAATATGATTAGAAGACTCATCAACACCTTATCTATGATCATATGATCTTTAAGGGTATCATCACATGTCTTCATTTAATTGACAATATTTGTTATCCCCATGAATAATTCATTGATAGACTCATTCTCCTTCATTTATAGGTTCTCAAAGTCCCTTATTAAGAGCTTAAAATTTACAAGAATCACCTTTTCACTCCATTGATATGTATTTTAAATAATATTCCATGCTTGTTTAGAATGGACATCTGCTTCTATCCCAAGAAAGACTAAATTAACTAGTGTCATTTTTATGTAACTGATTGCCTTGGCATCATTTCTCCTATTCTCTTTCAATGAATTACTTGTTCTTGGGTTAATTCATTGAAGTATGATAGATATATAACCTCATTATATCTACATTCAAATAACTACAATAGCTTTTGAGAGTTGAATATAGTATTTATTTTGATGTTCCACACATCATAGTTCTTTCCATCAAATGTAGGGGGATACTTTCATGAACTAGAACTGCCTGCTACCATGTCTAAATGGGATTAAAACCTAAGGGAAATGATACCAATTATTGTTATAAAAATAGAATACATAGGCTTGGGTAGGTAATGGTAGAAAAATAAACCAAACTTTGGACTAATCCCGAAGCTTGACACAAGTGCTAGAAATGCACAAAATGATCATGAAAGAAGGATAGAATAGGGAAGGGCAGAGTATCAACATAAAAACCATTCAAATTAAATTTATTAATTTGTTCTTAAAACTTTAATATAAACTAATTTGATGCATAAACTTACACAACTATAGCTATTAAAAAATAATTACAAAAATAAATTATACTTTCCTTCTATTCTAATGACTATATTTCTTTCTTTACCTACTCTACACTAGACTATTGTCTATTTGTTTTATTTTTGTTCTATATTATCTTCTTCCCTTGTTTATTATAGACTAATATTATGTTCTATGTTCTTTATCTTCCTCTTCTCTAGGGTGATGTTCTTTATCTGACTTACACAGTCTATTGTTGTGTTAATCTACTTCCTTCATCCTGTAACTTTATATTTTATAGGGACTTTATTTTGATACTACTCTTTTTTTATAATTTGTTGCTCTATTCTTATATGAATGTTACTATTACACTAATCTCTTCTTTTTCCCCTTGCTTACATTATATTTTTGTCTCATTTTTTTGTCTTTTACTAGCTCTCCTTCTACCTACCACTTTATTTTCCATATAAATAATAAATCACTCCCAAAAAATTAAAATTAAAATTTTTGTACCAACGGGATCTCCAAAGATGAGACAGGGGTAGGTGATGGAAAAGATTAATTTTTTAACACCTAGTAGTGCTTTCAAGGTGAAGGAACATTCCACTGATGTGCATGTTGGGAGATACGTTCAATGTCACATTCGATGTATAATGTCAGCATTCAAGGTATCTCTTATGAAGTGTTGTGCACATGAATATAAACCAATTTAGGTGAGTATACATCAAATTAAGTAATTTATATATGACTCCACACATTTCAACCCCTCCTACACCCATGTATTTCAACTTTACATATAGATAAATCCTATGTCCCTACTACTTAGAACTATTTAATTTTCTTGTAGTAAGAAAATGTTATAAATTTATGAGAATGTCATAAGAGAGATGTGAGTCTAGGTTAGGCTTGGAAAATAGTACTTGTTACTACTGAGGTGTGTATATTTGTGCTCATTTGTGCCTTTAAGAGTGCTCAGGGGTAGTTTTAAGATGTATGTGCATAACATATGATATGCCTTCAAGGGCCTATAAATATATTCATGGGTAAATTGAAGGTATCTCTTAAGAGATACCTCAAATTATAAATCCACTCTTGTGTATGTTTGAAAGGTATATCCTAAGAGCTACCTTGAAGGCATTATAATTCCCTTCAAGTTATCACCCAATATATTCTTCAAGGTGAAGGAAAATTTCTTGATGTGCAAATGGAAAATTCCCAATTCTTATTTCCAAAGTGCATAATGAAAATGTATAAAATTTAAAGGGTCAAAGATACTATAGCACACCAATAATAAAATATAATATACTCAAACGTGCAAAGTCAAAGGTTTCCCAATTATTAGACTATTATTATACATTTTCTAAAAGGATTATGATTAGTATGCAAAAGATATTTAAATTAGCTATAGTTTAAAATGAATGAATGTATTTAAAATGGATAACTCATACATAAATCTAACCACTAAGTTACCAAAATAATAGAATGTCTCAAGTAATCCACATAATTGGAGAAGAATAAATATTTAGAAATATAGATAAATTCAAGCAAAACTCTTTCAAATTACTTATTAGTCTAAAAATTAAAAATTATCCACTCTTTAGGATCAGGAGGTTACATGTATTTATATGTTTGGGATGGGGAGGAATCATCTCTTCAATATTTTCCTAAAATTAAAAGTCCAAAAATAGAGCCACAGGCTCAAGATCATGTAAAAGATTCATGCACAATGGAAGTGTCTAAACTTAGACTCTATAGAAAAAATATAATATATAAAATAAATCTATTAGGAATTAAATTTCCACCTTAAATATATATGAAAATAAATAATAATTTGAAATCATGGGGCTTATGTGGCACCACTATCTGGAGGAGTTGAAGAAGAACTTGAAGTTTTTGTAATAGTAACTATGGGTGAAATGAAAATTGAACCTATTATAGTTTGTATTATTGTAAACCTAGAAGACTAAGAGTCTTGATCTATTGTAGCAACACTTCTAATTGGTTGAGTAATGAAAAAAAAAGATGAATATTTATTTTTTTCTTTGATTTGTTTAGATAATGCACCCCCACCTCAAATTATTTGTTTAAAATATAAAAATTGAACAAGGAAGGCTTAATAATTCTATATGCTTTAGCCATTAACCTACCTTGATCTTCCTCTAAGCTCTTAAAGTAAGCTACTAACGCTTCAACCTGAGTTACTCTATTCTTATCAAAACTAACCAGGTGTTGAACTTCCTTATTATTTTTTTATATGGTTTCATCCACCTCCTTCTTAAAACTATCTACTATTGCATGAAAGAGGCTCCCAAAATTAATCCTATTGACAAACTTTCTAGTAGGAATAATCACTTGAGTGACCCTCATATATGCTAAAAATTTTAAGGCCTTGATCTCATATTTGGTAAAAAGTCCCAAAAATGCCTTCAACTAATTATGCCAACCAAGAGAGGCATCTCTTTTCATAATGATATAATTAAATAACCACATGTTTTCCATATTAGACATTAATTCAAATGGTTGAAAGAACTATTCCTTGAACATAAATCAAAAAAATTAGCCTCTTTTCTAATTCTTTCATATGGTGCCACAACTTGGTGATGTTTACCTAGTTAGGTTGAGCAACTTCTCTGGAGGCCTAAATACTATACAAAATATCATACAACTTATTGGTTTCACTATGAATGTCTATAATAATTTCATGAGGGGCCTAGGTGATATGCATTTTTTTCCACCTTCTCAATGCCTCTTTAATACTGTGGTATATTTCCTTCAAGGTTTCCCCTATGGAATCAATGAAGTCATTGAAGTTCTTAATATATTCTATATGGTCATGTGGGTTATTTAGTTTCTTTACAAGAGTTAAAAAAAACTCTCTTCTCAAACTCCATCTCCTCACTTGTACCAAGGCACACTACCTTCCTCTTTCTCACCTTCTAAATTATCCCACTGTTCTTACCAAACCTAGTGGAGACCATGGTCAATTCAATTACAAATAGATTTTGTCTTTCATCTATGTCTTCCTACATCTCTTTCACCCATTGAATAAATATGGGAACCCTTATTTATTAAAAGGGAGTTAGGCCTTGATATTAATGAGGTAGAGGAGTCATAAGAGGAGGTGTAAATAATGGAGGATCTAAGTGGAAAATAGAAGAGATTGGTGAATAATTCTCTTCCCTAGAAAAGGGTCTCTTTTTGGTGAGACCTCAACTATATACCTGACCAGACTAAGGGTTCTCTCCATGGTCACTATGGTTGAGGATACTGGTGAGGTTTGTGGAATGGGCACTCCTATTATTTCCAAAATTATTTTTGAATGGGTGGGATCTGAGGATAAAAAATAGACATAGTTACTGGTCTTCAAAATGGACCCTCTTATTTGAGATATTTATTGACTGAGGGGAAAGAATTGATGAATCTTTAGGAGGAATAAATACAAAACCTTGAGAAATAACAAAAATTAGACTTATAAATGGATTTAAACATTGATAAATGAATAAATAGTAGAAGATATTAACTTGACAATACTTTGTCTTGGTTATTTTGTGAGGACTTGTTGCTCTCCCAGTCTCAAGGCTTTGGCTTTCTCAAACTCTGCCTCTTCATATCTATGTAAGTCTCTTCAATTTTTCCTTGCTCTACTTCTTTTTTTCCTCAGAAACATCTTCTTCATATTCATCATCTAGGTAATTAACCATTGATATTGGTTCTATTTCTTCTTCCAAAAGCAACCCTACTTGAGTTTCTCATTCATTTTATTTCTTAGCTTCCTCTAATGTTTCCCTCTCAGGAGACTCTATAGTATTAGATAGAGAAATAGATGGTATTTCTTCCAAATATTTTCTCTCAGTAAGAGTAGGATAATCCTTTATATTCCTATAATAGGTAATGATGGGGGGAGTGTAAGGTAGAATGGAAGGTGACACAATTAAAGGAATAGTAGTGGAAGGTGGAATTGAAGCTGACATAGTTAAAGGAATAATAGTGGAAGGAGGCATCACAAGGGATGATGGTGAAGACATGATAGTAGTTGTTATAGAGGTGGGATGAAAGGTGTTTGGAGGTGAAATGGTAGAGGTACCATGAGTAAAGATATCTTCACCAATGGCTATAAGTGATGAAGGTATAACCATAGTAGATGTGGTAAAATCATGAATAGTTGAAATGGAAGAGAAAGAATCTTGAAATAAATCCATAAGACTCATTTGGGTCACATTTTTTAAGGGGAAAAAATAGTCATCACAAAATTGATTTTCCTTTTTTTCCTAGAGAATTTGCCAACCTATCTCTTGTAGTTGTTATGTCTAGAACTCAAGTGTCAGGAGATGTTGTCAAGAAAGGGACCTGGGGAATTTTAAATCCCCTTAGAATATCACTTTTAAGCTAAGGATTAGATTATCTTTAGACTCTAGATTTAGTTGGTTGATCATCTATAGGATCTTGTAGAGGAGAAGGAGGCTAATATTATTGGTAATAGGTATGAGGTTGGGATGGTGGCCACTTATAATTCAATGCCCTCTTAGAATATTCCCTAGTGGCGTAAGGACTATACCATAATGCGTAAGCTCAGAACATGGACATCGACATATCCTTTATATTATTACATACAACTAAATCATCAAGCATATTATATAAGATATGATTATGGTTTTACTCCTCATGCCCATAATAAACATACACCTTCTTATTTTCTTAATTTTTTTGAAGGTATCATCTAACCCTTTTCCATGGATCCCATTTTTGAATGGTTTTAATTTCAAATTATAATGGTCTTGATTTTTATGGCTTGGTTAAAATATAATTTGACCACATAATACATTTGGCTGATGCTCATGAGATCCTTAAAATAATAAGTCAAATGCCTTTGACCTAGTTATTCATCAATACTATTATAAACCTAAAAAGTTATTTCTTGTTCAACAATTTTATCCAAAACATGATGTGTTAGTGAAAATGGATAATTATTCATACCTTAAATTTGAATGATAGTAACATTTGGGTAGAACTAGTAGTCTCCCCATTCATGAAGTGTCCTCAAAATGTTATTAGACAACCTAGGCATAACTTTCCCATAGATTTCATGATATATCTCAGGGTAAATTTCATTACATATTTTATTGATTTCATACCTGTATCTATGAATGAAAATAAATGAATTATCTTCACCAATTCTATTAGCAACATATTCTTCTAAGGGTTGACATAACTCACCATAAATTTTTTAAATAGATCCCATAATAAGATTTAGAAATTATGACATCATGTAAAAAATACCATCCGATGGCCTTTGGTATGGATAGAAAATTTGGGACTTCAATCTAGCATAGATAATTTCTCCTAGTAAAACCAAATTTTTAGAGGTTAATAAAATGTCCAACAATAGAACCCACTCAACCTGAACATATGTAATACATGGAAATGCATATAGTCTATTTAATAGATCCATTTATATCCTAACCTCATGCCTAATTTTAAAGATGTAATTGGATGTAACACCCCCTTTGGAATTCAATGTATATCCCTCAACAAGCCACTCTTTTAATTTCCCCATGATAGTGTTTTGTTCAAGATAGACATTAGTTGAGTTTTTATTGTAGGTTATTTTAGGGGAAGGTATCCTGAGATACCTCTTGAAAGTCATACCCAAAATGTATGCAACCACTTTCTTATTTTTCTTATTATATAAGAAATCACCATTAAAAGTGCCATTGAAAAACAAATCTCTAAGAAGGTCTATGTATAGTATTACCTCTAGTTTCACAGTGGCCTAATGAAGACCCTGCACCTTGATGGGTAATAAATAATCAATGTACTACTTGTGAAATGGTTTAATTTTGTCCTAAGATAAGTATGGTATTAATTATTTTAACTCATCCCAAAGTGAAAAATAATGGTGGAATTTGAAATCTAAAGCACTTTTATCAAACCCTATATCAGTGTACTCAGTCACACCAGTGAATTCATATAGAGAAGGGACATTTGATTGTTTGGAAGTTTATGCCATTATTAAAATAGATGTATGTGTATGGTTTAATAAAAAATACTAATTCAAAATCACAAACACGTATGATTAATTATGGATTCTAAATGTATGCAAGATTGAATACGTAGTGTTTAATTGAGAATAATGGCTAAGTGAATTCCCCTCCAATGTAGATATTGCATATATCCTTCACATGATTTTAACATTGAATGTATTTGTGTGCTATTAATGGAAATAATATCTTTTGGTTTAAATTACTATTTCATTATGAAAATTCTAATCAATTTTAGTGGGTTAAATTACCTGCCATATGAAAAACCTTCATTAGCTCTAAATGTTTAGTTATTAACTTTGAGAAAGATGTCAATGATGATTATCACATGCTCAAGGTTAGTTATTTTAGATGATGACATGTGTTAACTCCTCATTAATATATGAATTCATACCTTTCATTGCAATTGAACCTTCTATGGTATCAATTTAATGAGCTCACACCATGTGTTGAGATCTTGGAGGCTCAAAAATAACAAAATTTTAAGGCATTAGACTATAGACAAAAGAACTATTTAATCTTTTATGAGCCCATTCTAATGAAGGGATGCCAAGTGTCATACATTTAATGATCTATTTGTACCAAAATATAAGGTGTAAATACCTTTAAATTTAAACCTTGTTGATGAACTAACAAATTTTCTATGTCTCCATTCTATTGAGGGAGTGCCACCTGGTAGGTCCATAGAGCACAAGAGTATGAAACACTTAAAACTTTTATTGCCTTGTAATACCTTCATAGATAACTTAAAGGTATCTATTTGTATATATTTTAAATCCACTATTTTTCATGTTTAAAATGTATCTCCTATGAGATACCTTGAATGTACCCTTAAAGGTATTACAAGGCCCTTCAAGGTGAAATAAAATTCCACTCATATGCATGTTGAATTGGAATTGCTTAATTTTCATCAATCCTATTTTAATGAAGGCATGCCAAGTGTCATACTTTTATGGATATGGGAGTAAAAAAGTATGAAGTGCAAATCCTTTTAAATTTAAAGCTTTTTAATTAAATAATAAATTTTTTATGTCTCCATAATACCTTGCATAACACTTAAAATTTTGATTGCCTTGTAATACTTTCATGGGTAACTTGAAGGTGAGATACCTAAAATCCACTATTGCACATTTTTTAAAGGTATCTCCTCAGAGATACCTTGAAGGTATTATGAAGAACTATTTATGTTTATTAGGAGTGACACATCATTTCCCACTATCAAGTGTCATTTCATCTCTTTTTTGGCATTAGTTGTTGAGCATCCCTAACAAAAGTTCCAAACATTTTTTTTGAAAACCAAAACATGTAAAAATCCTCCAACAAGTAAAATTTTTGACATAATAAATGTATTTTAAGGACCTAATGAGAAAAATTTCCAAATAAATATTTTTGAAAACCTAGATAAACCTAACTATAAAACTAGAGACTTGGTTCTTGAAGTATAGTGGCCAAAGAGCAAGTTTTGAACATCTATAATTCTTAGTGAATGTAACTTCAAGTATCATACCCTAAATTCATAAATAATATAATCCAAACAAAAATTTACAAAATAAAACTTTGAATAAATAAATTCTTAAGATAGATTTAGAGTGCAGTGTGCCCAAGACTGAAATGCATTAGAGGGATTCATCGAGAAAAATCATTGAACAAAATTATCAATGGAGTGCCACCTAGTAGGTTACCAAAGTGTGAGATCATGAAACACTTAAATATTCTACTAATGGAGTACCACCTATCAAGTCCCTAGATTAGGTCCTAAGTATGTTGTTAAGTTAAAGACATTGGTGGCTAGGGTTCTAACACAAGAGTAAGTGGATTCATAGATTAGATCAAGATTGAACTTATTTGATATAGCTTTAGCATTAATATCTAGTTTATTTACCATTAATGTCCAAAACATATAACTTCATTTTATTTTTTAATATGAACTTTTCCACCTAATTTTGTGGGTATGCCACATAGGCACTGTTGATGTTTAGTAGGAGTTCCATGTTATTTCCCTCTTGTAAGTGTCATTTCATCACTTCTTTGACTTTAGTTTACTGAGTAATAAATCTTTCAATAGTCAAAAGTTGAGATTTAGGGTAGAACACTATTTATGAGCATTTTGAACAAAAGTTATAAATATTTTTTACAAACACCAAAACATGTAGCTTTGGCTCTCATACCCTAAATTCCTAAATAATTTGTTTTAAATAAATCCTCTAAAGGAAACACTAAAGAACTAAATTCTTTTGAGATATGTAGAATGTGGAGTGATGAAGACCAAAATGCATCTAAAGTATTTTTTAAGTAAAATTATTGAACAAAATAACTAAGGGAGTGCCACCTAGTAGGTCCTAAGGGTGAAACAATGTGAAAGATTTAAAAATTATGCTCCCTTTTAATAAATTGAAGTTTAACTTGAAGGTACATCTTAGGATATATAAATCCTTTATTGGAAATTTTTGAAAGGTATCTCCTAAGAGATACTTTAAAGATACACTTAAAGGTATTACAAGGACATTCAAGGTATCACCCAATAGTGCCATTAAGGTAAAGTAAAAATTTTCTCTTGTGCATGTTGATGGTATCTCCTAGGAGATACCTTCAATTTCCCTTGGAATGTATGACAACACCCTTAGGGGTATCTTCTGTGATCCCATTTTAACAAAGGGATTCCTAGTGGCATACTTTCAAGGATCCAAGAGAATCAAAATATGGGGTAAAAATCCTTTAAACTTGATCAAATAATGTTTGAAACATTTTTAATACCTTCATGGGTAACTTGAAGGTATCTCCTAGGAGATACCTTGAAGGTACCCTTGAAGGTATTACAAATCCATTCAAATAGTGCTTTCAAGGTGAAGGAAAATTACACTCATGTGCATATTGAAGGTAACTACTGGGAGATACATTCAACATTCCTTTGATAATGCCATTTTAGGTATATCTTGGTAGACTCCTTCAAGGGCCTTGATATACCCTTTTAATACCTTCATTTATAACTTTTATTAATTCAGGTATTATGCACACCATATCCATAACGAGGTAGCCTCTAATGTTTTAGGATATATATGGAGATAAACTCCACTCCAGGTCATGATTTGTAGGTATATGGTCTTTTACAAAATGATGATGGAATAGCTATAAAATTATGCACATTGTTAACAAGGGTTTTTTGGATGGAGGTGTGGTTTCCTAATAAAATGAATTCCTACACGAGTTGGATGGGTGGCTAGAGTTTATTCTAAAATGGGTAGTTATCAATAATAAAATGCAAATAGAGGGTAAGGTAGGGAAAAAACTAAATCCTCGTGGGTCTTAGTAATTACTTCCCTGACTAGTTTCTAGATAGACTTGTGTCTTCTTAAAACTAGTGCCTAACACTAGTAGCAAATGCTCGTAATCAACTAGACATGATTTAAAGATTTGAAAATAATGGGGGTTTAGGCAGTCCACTAGCCTCAGAAAAAGGTTGCTCCTATCAGGGCATCTATTGCACACCCTCCAATTAGGATATTATGGATCGAGCTAATGGATTATCTAAGGTAACTGTAGTACACACTTAGAAAACTACATCAAGAAAACACAAGTGCACATCCAAAAATAGACTTCAATATGACTTAAATATTTCAACCAATAATCTACTAATATTCAATAGCTATTGCACATCTAAGATTAGTATATCAATTAAAATAGTTAAAAATATATTTACAATGTTATCACACTAAATATTTATTGAAATAAACAACCATGGCAAATAATGACTAATAGCACAACATTGGGAAGAAAATACTTAAATACTTCATTTGATAACCAAAAGGCTTGCTCACTTTGTATTCCAAAATTTCTAACAAAAATAAAGTGGGTGGTATAATAGTATTTATAGATCTTGGGGATGGGTCACCTCATCCTCTAAATATATGCATGTTAGTTACATGTGGTAGTTTGACATGTAGTCTTAATTGTGGTAAAAAGAATTTAAGCTTAAAAGCTATAAATAGTTAGATTGTCTTTACAAAAGAATGCAATGTGTGCATGTATAAGTAGATATAAATTCAATACATTACAAATATTTTATTTAATTTGTAAATTGTGTGTGTGTGTGTGTGTGTGTGTGTGTGTGTGTGTGTGTGTGTGTGTGTGTGTGTGTGTGTGTGTGTGTGTGTGTGTGTGTGTGTGTGTGTGTGTGTGTGTGTGTGTGTGTTTGTGTGTGCACGTGTGTGTATGTGCATGCCACCAAGACTTATGTATGAAAAAAGCTAAGGCTTTGTGGTTTAGAGTGTTGCATGGGCTTTAGTTGGAGTTGCAGTTAGAGTAGAACTTGAAGGTGTAGATACACTACCAAATGTTTGCCTCTTATTTTCTTTGTTCTCCTTGTAGACCTTATGTTCCACCTCATACTACTAAAGGATGATGTTTAAGTTAAGCAATGAAGGTTAGTAGAGTCTTTTAGTTAGTCTGAGGAGTCTTGCATGTTCATTCTTTGTTACTTGGAACTTACCTCTGAAGATATCCACTTCTATTACCTTTATTCTAACCTTGCTTAGCTCTTCTTCAATGCTCTCTACTATCAAGCCTTGTATACTTTATTTGAAATCATCTATGGCATCTTAGATAATTTTAAAAAAAATTTATTCTACTGACCAATTTCCCTATATAATCCCTTGCTTTAGATAGTTTTAAAATGTTCAAAATTTGGAGGAATTGGATTTCATATGCTTGGTATTTTAACATTAAGGCTATAGATACCTTCAACCACTCCATGGCCTCTTCATGCCTAATGACCACAAATTTCAAGGAATTAGATACCTTGAATGTGGTCATGAGATCCAAATGATTTTACATTTAGTTTCTTGAGTAAGCAACCAACATCTTGAGCTAGGTATTGTCTTAGGTGAGAGAGCTATAAAGTTGATTCACTTGATTTAGGCAAGGTAGCATTTTTTCATTCATGAATTCCATGGCTTCAAGAAAATTATAACATTTAGAAGTTTATTCCCTTACCTCAACCTCAATGCTTGTAGGAATGTGCACTATAATAGATTTCTCCTTCATCTACTTAATTTATTCGCGTAGTTCATGTACTTCTTCCTTGAGCTCTTAGCATGTTATCTATATGCCTTCATGGATATCCACTACTACATCCTTGTGAGCTTTAGATAGGTTTTAAATATTTTATTAATATATAGGCTCACCTAGTTGTCTATTCTACCTCCTAGTTAGGGAGAACATTGGTTGTCACTCCTTAATAATGATGTTGGCACCTTGGTCATCCTCCAATTTTCTTTTCTTCACTCTCTAGATGGAACCAATTAGGGGGTCAAATAATGTAAAAAAAGAGAGGAGATTAGTAACCTTATAAGTAGACATTTGACCCCTCAAATATATGACCCAATGTGGAATATTAAAAGGTGCCTCAACTATGGTGATAATAATTTCCTGGTTAGCCTCCACTTCCTCCTTATTTTTGCTCTTGTTAGGCTTGATCAGAACATCAAACAAGGAAGGCCATATGATCTTAGACCAATCTAATCCTACAAACTAAAGAAGTGGGTGGGAAATAACAACATGGGGTTTTGGATTCCTTCCATAGCTTGTAATTACCATAGTTTCCTCTATAGAATTGGAAGTGGGAAGTGGAAGGGAGAGTTGTGTTGATTGGACATGGAGTTGGGGGTAGATAGGGTAGTCTGCACCTTCCTGGATGCCTTATTATTCTTGTAAATTATCACAACATAAGTATCAATATGAATAAAATTAATACCCATGGGAAAATATGTGGTAGTGATGGTGAAGGGATCAATAGAAGGAATGGATGAGGTAGAGGGAACTTCTATAGAATAAACAAATGTATCAATAATAAAAATTTAGGCTAAGGAAAAAGTGGGAAAGGCATGAATACCTTGAAGTTGGAGTTTAATAGGGGTCTATTTAAGACTTAGGGCCTTTTATAATTTTAATTTAGCCTCTTCATATGAATCATCCACCAAGTCTTTGATGATTACTTCATCCCTTTTTGGTTTCAATCTAGGAGGTAGAATAGGCAAACCTATAGATATATGTGTTGTAAGGCTACCTATAGGAGTCCTTAGTTTCCTAGTATAAACTAAAGGGTCCTTCCATGAATAAGAGAGTCACAATATGAAGACATAATTTATTGTGTAGTGGCTATCCTAATGGATGGAACATTAGACACACTGGGGGTAGCCATAGAAACTTGAATGGTGTCACGAGCAAGCCTATCCTCTTCATCAGAGTCCAAATTGATGGGATCACCTTTGGATCCTCTTTTTCTTCCACTCAACTTAGGGATCCTATGCTCTTTCTTTATTGTCTTCAATTTTAAATTTAAGGGAAGTCTTTGAGATGAGGAAGCTCCTTCTTCTCTATACTGCCTGCTCTAGAAGTTTGAATGCTTCAACCTTTAAAAAATGAAACTTCAACTATCCAACTCTTTGGTAGAGATTCCTAGATCTACTTGGATCATTCTTAAATTATCTTCTTATAAACCACCAATTTTTTCTTGCTCTAACACTTCTTTATTTGATGCATCATTCAATAAGAGGAAGTCATAGCAATATGGCTAATGGCAGTAGGGGATGTTGAATACATGAATGTGCTCTTGGATATGCCCATGGGGGTCCCAAGCTATTTGTGGAATCATAGGAAAACCATATCAATTATTCTTTGTTAAAACATCACCAAGATCTTTCCTCATAGTGTATGTTATCATGTTGATTGTAACAATGCTCCCAAAAAAGAAGGCTTTCTTCTGTCTAGCCAAGTCCTCCTCTATGTTGTTCCTTAGCTCTAAAGTGATTTCCTACTCTGATAGCTTATTGAGCACATAATTGGGGAGACATAAGGGATCCACCTTATTTCCCCAAACCAATATGACTATAAAATCTATATATAGAAAGTAATCACCCTTCCTAATTAAATTATTTGAAATATTTTATCCAATACAAGGCATGTGGGAGCCATAAATGGCTTGCCACACCTATGGATACAAATCCTCATAAATTATAACCATATTATTTTGATAAAAATATATGTACATGAGTTGATAATGGTTTCATATTCAATTTTTGATAAAATATGTGGCCAGATCTGATAGATTGCCTAGGTCCTTGTAACATGTCCCCATTACTACGTCAACTAGATACAACATCATAAAGAAGTCCCCTATAGGGGTGGGATGTTTGTCTTTGTGAAGAATTTATTCTCTAAACCTAAGGCTGATCACCTTCCCCAAGTCATAATATGTATCATGTGATAAGATCATATACATTAGAGAGACCCAATCTAGATTCACAAAATAGATGCTAGGCTTCCCATACAATCAATTGAGCAAAGACATACCTATTTAAACTCCCATTCTAAATTTTTATATTAGGATGAATCCCTTTGGATTTTTTATTTTCTAGGTGATGGTTTGGCCTAGGAAGAACCATGATGAGAGTGCCTTTGTGATTGAATTTTTCTCCTTAAATCGTACCCAGGTATGTTTGTCATAATATGTGTCTAGGATGCTCAAAGATAGATACCTTTAGAAGTCACTCCCAGATATACATGTGACCACCATGTCACCATGGGAGTACAAAAGGTAGGCATATTATATATCTTACAAATGAATAAATCCCTGAGCAAATTCATACATGACATGACCTCCATTTTCATTTTTATGAAGTGTAATATCTATCACTTGTAGGCTAATAATTATGTAACAAATAATTTTTTTGATAGCACTGTCTCATCATCCACTAAAAACATATCAAATAAATCAAATACATACAAAATTTGAAAGTAATTTTGATACTTATCTTTAAACATACCTGCATTGAAGATAATGTCTCTGAATTTTGTGAAGTCTTTAATTAAGAATGCAAAAGGAGGGTTAGTTCCCTGAGATGATCTTGATGAGGAAGCCATGAATGTATGTTCATGTTTGTTTCTTGTTCAACATGCTATGTGTTTTGTATACCTATATACAAAAATGATCGACTCATCTCCATCTTGATTACAATTTATTATATGCTCTTCAAAAGAGAAACTAGGACTCTCAATCATTGTTAGGAGATGAGGATACTTTGATTGCAAGATATATTGAATGCAAATTACAACTCCAATGGCTACATATCATCTATATAAGATTTTGCATTGAATAATAGTTCATATGATATTAAATATGCAATTTTCTCTTTTCAAATTCATTAGTCTTGGGTAGGTAGGTGTCATTAGTTTTCATTAAATAGGAAATATTATATATATTTACTAAGTATGAATTAGAATCCATAATGTTATTCCTAATTAAGCACTTCATTAATCTCCATAATATTTTCCATAACCAAACACCTTAAGGGTATAGTATTTGGAGCGTGATTTTAGGTTAATGTTCAGGAACAATTCCTTCAAAGAAATTAATTTGGATAAAATGTCCATGGATACTGCTCCATAAGAACATGAGTAAAAGTCCTAAAGGAATTGTTTTGAAGGGATATTCATGGTTTAAATGGTACTTTCAAACTCTCCAAAGTGTAATTTCAATCTAAATCATCTACTTTGTATGGCATTTTTCCATGACAAAGGTCCTAAAGGATCTACTTCATAAATCTTGAAGGGCACTTTTGAAATTTTTGAAGGATAGTTTAGAGGGCCAAAAGCCACCTTTGATTTTTTAAGGGTAAACTTACGTATGGATAAGGTTCACTTCAAAAGTTTGATGGGTAGGCTTGGAAAAAACTAAAGGGAAATTACCCTTAACTTGAAGGGTAGGTTTAGGAGTTTCAAAAGGAAAGTGTCATTTGAAATAATTCCTTTGGAGATTTTGCATCAGACAAAATGCCCAAAACAAAAGTTCTAAAGAAATGGTTATATAACACAAGGTCCCAAAATGAATGTTTTGAAGGGTAGTCCAAAGGGAAATTTTGAATACTCCAAAAAGTTGAAGGGTATGTTTTGAATGACCCAAAGGGTACATGGCCATTTTGAAAAGGGCACATAGTTTAGGGTAAAGACTCGGTAGGTTAGGTTCAACCAAATTTTAAGGGTAGGTTTGCAATAATTGAACTAAAGTGAAAAGACCTAAGGGAACCTTAGGTTTGAGGCATAAATGGTAGGTAAAATATCTGAAGGGTATGTCCTAAATGATAAAGGTCTGAGCCATGATTCCAAAGGTAGCTTTCACAAAACCCCAAAGGGTATGTGTCCTAAAAGATCTAGCCAAAGAGGAGGGAAAATGTCAATGGAAAAAGGTTGAAGGGAAAACTAGAAAGGTCCTAAAGGGTAGGCAAAAGGATTCTAAAGGATATTTCAAGGTAAAATTTGCCTGAAGGGTCTACTTTGTGAAAGTCAAAAGGTTAGGTTGGCAAGATAAAAAGGCACCTTCAACATTCCTAAAGGATACTTTCGTACACCTAAGGGTCACCCTAAAAGTTTCAAAGGGTAGGATAGATGGGGGGTCAAAGGGGATAGTCCATCAGAAATTTATTTTAGATATTTGTAGATGGTCCAAAATCCCTTAAGGCCAAAGATCCATAGTCCTAATTTTTTCAGAAAGATTGTTTCAAAAAAAAAATTGCAATGATTTCTCTAACAAAATGAGGCTTACAAAAGAATAAGCCTGAGGGGGAATGGTACCAAAACAATTCATTTGAAATGTGGCTTTGCACAAATTCCAAAACAATTAGTCTAAAATAATTTGTCTATAGTACACACAAGTTAATCTTACAGTAAACATAGTGCCACTCAAAAATTGAAAAAGGCCCAAATTTCCAAACTGGGCATAAAACATATGAAAATAATTCCTCATTAAGATCATACTTCAAAAAATATGGGTCCCTATTTTCTTCTATAAAAAATAAGGGGGGTGTTGGGTATAATAAATTGACTTATAGGGGGAATACTCCTAAGTATTTAAGGACCTAGAACTTTGGTTTTACAGATCCTAAATTATTCATGAAGTGAGTCACATAAAAATACTTAAATTAGGAACATGAAAGAGACTCTTTAGTTAATTTAGACATCATACTTTCCTTTAAATTCCTTAGATCTATGTGTGATGAGTGCTAATTAATTTACCCCTTACTATGATTATTTTTTTGAAGTTTTGATGAGGCTGTAGGTTTCATTATAGTATCTACAAAATCACAAAATAAAGGGATCTTAGGCATTTCTCTACTTCCAGCCAGGCATCCGTATCCCCACCATGGATACCTTAGGATCCTTCTCCTTTCCTTCTATTCCTTTTGTTCACCATGATGCATGGTACATTGACCTTATTTCATCATGTGAGCCTTTTCTTTTAATTTTATTTAGATTTTCTTTTGCTCTTTTGAACTCATTAGTTCTTGCTTTCCCCCTTTTTTTGGGCTTGAGTTTAAATCAGTGGAATACAGAGAGAAAGAACCCTAGTGAGCTAGTATGATTAAAAAATGAGCAATTACTAAGACGTCTCTGCCAACCAAATCTAGACCAAAGATTATCATTTCTAACAAGTTTTATCTTGGTGAGTGCAGTTATCCAATGAAGCAAGAAGACTTTCTAAATTTGTATGAATACTACGCAAGTAGGTTTCACATGACTATCAAAAGTATTTGATTATGAAACCATCCTAGATAATCTCTGATTGTTTACCTTCATTCTAAATGACTCAAAACATAGGAATATACCCAAACCACATACAAATCTCCAAATGTGTTTAAAATTTTAAGTTTCTTGATTTTCACAAGTTATGCATATAACTGAATCAATTTTGGTAGTAACTAGAGCAAACACAATCTTGGCCATTAAATAAAATGAAAACAAGTAATCTATAAAGCACTAAATTACCCTAGAAAGCAAAATAATGAAAGCAAGAAATAGTAATCTAATAAAACTTTTGAAATCTATTCTAGAAAAATGGGAAATCTAGTATAAAAAAAGGGGCATAAAATCTAATCTAATCTTAAATCTAAGCTTATTTGAATCTTCTCAATCCATAATATCCAAATATGGGGTAACTCTAAAGTAATGTTCTAGGAACTATCCATTAATTGGATACATAAGCTCATTACCCTAGAAGTCTTTTAGATGAAATGCATTACTGCCCATGATCTCTAAAATTTGATATGGTCCAATCCATAACGGGGAAAACTTGTCATGTTGTCCTTTCTTTTCATGGGATTTATCCCATAGTAATACCAAATCTAAAATTATAAATGCTTTAACCTTTGCTCTTTTGTAAAACCATCTTTTGACTACATCTTGGTGCTTGTTGAAGGTCTATAGAGCTTCCATTATTCGATCCTCCATATCTATTATATCAAGGAGTCATGATTTATCCTTTTCATTGGCTCCATGTAGTCTTGTATGAACTAATAAGTGGGTAGATTCAATATGATAGGAAAAATTGGTTTGCATCCATATACCAATAGGTAAGGTGAAGCTTTTAAGGCTTGCTTGTATCTCATATGGTCTTCCCAAAGAGCATGCTTTAGTAGATTGTACCACTATCTAAGCTTGTGTCTTATAGACTTCTGATTGCCTCAAGTAGATTGTACCACTATCTAGGCTTGTCTCCTATAGTCTATAGGCTTGTCTCCTATAGAATTCTTAATGTCTAAATTTCTTCTCTACCTTGACAAGGGAAAAAAATTGCTTATCGATCATGGATTATTTAAGCTCTACATCCTTTAGGTTTGTACTCATGAAGGTGATCAGATGCTTAGTCTCATCCTTTTTTTGTGTAACTACTACAATGATTGTGTGTTCAGAACAAAAGGAATATAGATAAAAATCCTTGGTAAAGTCAAGACTAATTAATATTGGAGATTGTGAAATCATGTCCTTGATGTTCTAAAAGGACTTTTTAGCTTCATTTGTCCATTCTATCTTGGCATGTTGCTTGAGCATGGCATTTAGAGGCTTCATGATTTTAGCAAACCCTGAGATGAACTTCCTTATGAAGTTGATATTTCCAAAGAATGACTTTAACCCCTTTTTACTATTTGGTGGTTAAATCTTTGAAATCACTTGGATTCTATCAATATCAATAGTGATCCCATCCTTAGTGATTATGTGTCCCAATATTTTACCTTCTATGATTCCAAATATGCTTTTCTTTAGATTTAGTGAAACACTAAATTTTTTACATCACTCAAATATAGATTAAAGGTGGACTACATGATCCTTTCTATTCTTTGAAAATATTGTGAGATAATCCATGTAAATCATTAAACATTTTCCATTCAGTCCCTTAAAGACATGATCTATGGTACATTGAAAGGTATCCCCCACATTGATCAAGCTAAATGGCATCCTTTTATATGCATAAGTGCCCTATTTCATGGTAAACATAGTGTCCATCTGATATTCTACTTGTACTAATACCTAATTGTAAACTAAACATCCATCTATGAATGACATTATTTTAGAGCCACGTACAATTTGTATTACCTCATATAGTGATGGTAGTGGGTAATTACTCTTCTCAAAAGCTTTATTTAAATTTTTGAAGTCAATGCATAATAAAATTTTGCCTTTATTCTTCCTTAGTATGACCAAATTATCCACCCAATTAGAGTTTTGTATGGGGAAAATAATTTTGGCACTTAGCAACTTCTCCACCTCTCTCTGAATAAGAGGTTCTAGAATAGAATTCACTAGTCTTTGTCTCTGTTTGAACAGCTTATGATCTTGCTTAAGGGGAATGGTGTGGGTGATAACCTAAGTATCATACACTTTTAAGTCCTCATATGTCTAGGTAATGACATCCCTATACTGAGAGATTAATTCTTTCATCCACTATTTTTCTTTAAGAGTACAACTAAGACCAATATTAACATAACATGAATTATGCTCATCTCCCAAATTTTCTTTCCTAAAATCTGATTTTTTGACCTTGGGCTACCTACGTTGTTATGCCTAGGAATCCAATTCAAATGACCTTTATAGGGAGACCAAGCCAAATGGCATAGTATTCTCTTTAAAATGGAAGATGCCCTCTTTATTTGTATCTTCTTGATAGAGGTGATTGGCATCTTTGTCATCAATGATTTGGGACTTAAAATCCCTAGAGTTAGTTATGAACTTGATGATATGTTGATCATCATCAAAAACCTAAAAATACTCAACATTATCTAGAATAGAGGGGTAAGGAATTAGTTTAATAAAAAACCTTTTTACCTTGGATTCCTGTAATGGTTTTAGATTGGTAGTAAAAGTAACTAATAAATTAGTAGCCTGATTTTACTTTCTCAAGAGTTCTACTATATTGAAAGCTTTAAATATTTCAATTAAATCCCATGCTCAATGCTTATACCACTTTAAGTAAGATAATCTGAATTAGTATTTATTCCTTATATGATGAACTACTAGATCTGAGTCCATAAACACTTTTATCTATTTTACATTATGATTTAGTGTAAATTTTAGCCCTAAGATTAGAGATTTGTACTTAGCTCTACTGTTGGTATAGGGAAACTACAATCTGTAGGTAGCTAGGAACTTCCTACCTTGAGGATCAATTAGTTCAATTCCCACACTTGATCCTTACTTGGATTTGGCTCCATCAAAATGCATTGTCCATAATTGATCTAACCCTTTAGGCTCCAAGTCTTGTACTATATTATGAGTAGTAAAAGTATAAATGCCTAATGAGGGAGAATCATACTTTACCTCTTCATTCTTGACATTGTATTTAGTAATGGGATATTTCATCCTAGGCTCTCTATTAATTTGAATCTAATTTGTATTGCCTCTCCAAAATAGCCAAATGTGTGAGAAATCTATGGAAAGATATCCATTAAGAATTTTAGACTAGTCTTTACTTAGTAAAAATCTAGTGTTTTGGTATGTATACTACTAGGATGTCAATGGTCATCTGGACTCTCGGCTTTGATGCTACTTAAATGTGCACATCATTCAATTTTTCCACTACCAACACTACTATCTTATCTAACTAAGAGACTGATCTCTTTAAAATACTAGGAGTAAGACCAAGATTTTTACATATAGAAGTAGGCATAATAGAAGTGGATGCCCCAAAATCAACCAAATAGTTATGGGTATTTTTATTGAATGCTTTAATGGTTAGCAGGAATGGTGGTACCTTAGGTTTACTCTTGTAAATGATGTTGGTGTCAGCCACTTTTGCTTCTTTGTCTTTATCTAACGTTATCCTAGTCTTCTCCACAGGGGTCTTTCTAGTGATGGATCTCCATAACAACTCCTTTTGTTCAGTGATTTGAGCCAACTCATGAAATATAATATTTGCCTTGATTTTCTTTGTATCCTCCATGATATTGTATCCCCCATATTTTCTCAATTCTTCATTTTTTGGAAGTGGATCATTACCCTTTGGTGGGGGGGTTATTATCTAATTTTGGATTAGGTGGAGTTATTATGGTGTTTGGAGGAGTTGAAGTGGTAAAAGGTTGATTGTTCGTCAAGTTATATACACCTCTTTAGAACTATTAGAAAGCTTGAACTTCCTTTGAATTATCTTCTGGTTCATTGTCATCTTCTCCTTGAAAGAGAAATTATTGAGTCTTGAAGAACATGGTTGTGCTATCCAACCCTAGGTCTTGATGCACTTATGGTAGATTATTCATCTGATCCTATCTAGTTAATTCCCTTTGGAAGATTTAGAACATTGTATAGAATTTAACATAATCAAACTCACCATGTTAGAGCATGTTGTATGTTCTACACCAATTTGGAAGAGCTATTTTAGCAATGTTGATTTTTAGGAGTCTACCTCATTGCTCTACATTATTTATAGTCCTATTTAATGGCTTGTTATATATTAGGAACCTAGTGTTTTAGTTGCCCATCTGAGTGTTGGCATTGCCTAGTTTTTTTTGTATGTTCAAAAAATTATTAATCAATTTATGAACCATCTTTTGGATAGAATTTAATTCAGATTTTGTAGAGTCTAAGCTTGTATAATAGCCATAGGAAGTGTAGTTTCTTTCTGATTCTATTGGCAATTCTTCTCTATCACATGATTATTCAAGTAGTCAAAACTTGGTTGCACCATCTATGTCAATGGGAGTAGCATATATATCTAATTCTGATTATATGTCGGGACATTCTACTTTACATGTGCTATCAGGTTAAGTGCTAAGATTGTATTACTAAGGTTAGGTACTTGTAGCATCTAAGGATTGAGTTGTCTATTGATATTGATGGATTCTTCGAATGCCAACATCAAGGTATTGGAAATAGGTGATCTTCTTAGTAATATGATGGTGATGGGATCTTAGGAATTTTTGTACATCTCCAATGCCAACATTGGTTGTGGTTTGTACCCTAGGGTCAATCAATTGTACATCTTCTGCCATCTTGTGTTGAAAGCATACATGGCTTGTTAAGTTCTCTCTTCGTGTTGGTGAAGTGTCAATATACCAATCTAAGGTTAGTGACTTGTCCAAACTATGCAAGAAAAGTCATATAAAAATCTCCCTAATTGGTGATGGTGTTTTTAGTTAGATTCAAATACCATTCATAAGTAGCATCCATTGAATTAAAGGGAAATAATTGACATGCAAAATATCCATCAACTACATTCTTTAATCTCAAAGTGGCTTTAACAAATTTAATATACTCTTCTACAATCCTAGGTCCTAAAAGAGAAAAGGATGCCACATACTTTTTAAGGTTCTAGGGTAAATCATGCACATCCCCTAGGATAGCAATGGAATATCCAAATAACCAAGGCTATTGCTGCGACATTAGTTGATTAGTAGACAAAGGCTTCCTTATAGGTAAGAAGTTCCTTAGTAGAGGTGGATTGTTCTAAACCAAAGCTATTGGCACCAATCTGGGTCTCTTATGGCTTACTAAAGGTGATACTAATTAACCAGCTTGAGAATTAGATCTGGTTACCCTCCTAGGTGACTCTAGTGTAACTCTATGCAAGGGTTAACCTCTATTATTGGGAAAAAACTCAAGGCCCTCCTAACACTAGTGAAACTATTGATGTAGGTTTTATACACACCATAGTTGTAAAGAGGTAGTCTCTAACATTTTAGGATCTTTATGGAAATAAAATCCACTCCAAAGCATGAGCTGTAGGTATGCACTCTTTTAAAACTTGTTGATTAAATAGCTAGAAAAGTATGTAAGTTATTAACAAGGGATTTTTAGATGGAGATGTGGCTTCTTAATAAAGTGAATTCCTATATGATTTAGATGGGTGGTTGGATTTTATTCTAAAATGGGTAGTTCTCAATAAAAAACCACAAATGAAGGGTAAGGTAGGGTAGAAAATAAATCCTTATGGGTCTTAAGAATTACTTCCCTTACTAGTTTTTGGATAGACCAATGTCTTCTTAAAACTAGTGCCTACCACTAGGAGTAAATGCTCGCAAGCAACTAGACATGGATTAAAGAGATTAACAGAATGGGGTATAGGAAGTAAATAGCCTCAAACAAAGGTTTCTCCTATTAGGGTAATTGTTTCACACCCTTCAATCAAGAGATTATATCTTGGGCTAATGGATTATCTAAGGTAGTTGTGACACATACTTAGAAAATTACACCAAGACAACACAAGTGCACATCCATAAATATACTTCAATATGACTTAACTATTTCAACCAATAATCTACTAATATTCAATAGCTATTGCACATCTAAGATTGGTATATCAATTAAAACAATTAAGAATCTATTCACAACATTAACACACTAAAGATTTATTGAAATAAACAACCATGGAAAATAATGACTAATAACACAACATTGGGTAGAAAATACTTAAATACTTTTCTTGATGACCAAAAGGATTACTCATTCTATATTTCAAAATTCTATGATAAAAATAAAGTGGGTGGTACAATAGTATTTATAGATCTTTGGGAGGGGTCACCTCATTCTCCAAGTCTATGCATGTTAGTTACATGTGGTAGTTTGACATGCAGTATTAACTACAATCAAAATTGTTTAAGCTTAAAAGATATAAATAGTCAACTTGACTTTACAAAAGAATGTAATGTGTGCATGTACAAGTAGATATAGAGTCAATATGTTACAAATATTTTATCTAATTTACATGGAATATATATATATATATATATATATATATATATATATTCCATGTAAATACGCTATTAGGAATTATGCATGCAAATAGCTAAGGCAGTGTGGTTCAAAGTGTTTCATGGGCTTTAATTGGATTCAAAGTCAGAGTAGAAATTGAAGGTGAAGCTCCACTGCCAGATGTTTGCCTCTTCTTCAGTTCATTCTCCTTGTAGACCTTATGTGCCACCTCATGATTCTAATGGATGATGTCTATGTTAAGCAACAAAGGTTGGTGGAGTCTTTTAGTTAGTTTGAAGAGTCTTGCATGTTCATTATTTGTTACTTGAAACTTACCTCTAAAAATCTCCACTTCTGTTACCTTCCTTCTAACCTTGCTTAACTTTGCTTCAATGCTCTCTACCATCGAGCCTTATATGATTTGTTTGAAATCATCTATGGCATCCTAGAAAATTTTGTCAAAATTGATTCTATTATCCAATTTCCTTATAGAATCCCTTACTTTAGATAGTATTAAATTGTTCAAATTTTGGAGAAGTTGGGTTTCATATGCTTGGTATTTTGGAATTAAGGTTGCATCTACCTTCAACCACTCCTTGACCTCTTCATAGCTAATTACCACCAAGATCAGGGCATTGGATGCCTCAAATGTGGTCATAATATCTAAATGACTGTACAATGAGTTGCCTAAGTAAGCAACTAGCACTTGAGCTAGGTACTATCTTGGGTGAGAGAGATACAAAGTTGATTTGCCTGATTTAGGTGAGGCACCCTTTTTACCTTCATGAATTCCATGGATTTAATATAATTATAAAATTTATAAGTTGCTTCCATTACCTTAGCCTCAATGCTCACAAGAATGTGCATTTTACTATATTACTCCTTCAACTACTTAATTTGTACACGTATTTCTTGCACTTATTCCTCTATCTCTTGTAATGTTATCTCTATGCCTTCATGGATAGCCACTACTACATCCTTGTGAGATTGGGCTAGGTATAAAAGATTTCCTTCATATATAGGCTTGCCTGGTTGCCTGTTTTACCTCTTAGTTAGTGAGAACACTGGTTGTCACTCCTTAAGAATGATGTTGACACCCTAGCTATCCTCTAATTTTATTTTAATCACTCTCTATATGTAACTAGTTAGGGGGCCAAATAAGGTAGACATAGAGGGGAGCTTAGTGACCTTATAATTAGGCATTTAACCCCTCAAATCCATGGTCCAAGGTGGAATATTAAGAGGTGCCTCAACTATGGTGACACTAATTTCCTGCTCAGCCTCCACTTCTTCCTTGTTTTGCCTCTTGCTAGGCCTAGTTAAAACATTGAACAAGTAAGGACATATGATCTTAGACCAATCCACTCCTCCAAATTGAGGAAGTGGGTGGACAACAATAACTTGGGGTTTTGGATTATTTCCCTAGCTTGTACTTACCATAGTTTCCTCTGTAGAAGTGGAAGTGGAAAGTGGAAGGGAGAGTTGTGTTGATTGGACATGGAGTTGGGGGGTAGATAGGGTAGTTTTCACCTTCTCAAATGCCTTCTTCTTCTTATGGAGTCTCACAATAGAAGTACCATTAGACACATAAGGAATGTCCATGGGAAAAGATATGGTGGTGATGGTAAAGGGATCAATGGATGGAATGGATGAGGTAGAGGGAACTTTTATAGAAGAAACATATGTATCAATAATAGAAATTGAGGTTAAGGAAAAAGTGGGAAAGTCTTGAATACCTTGAAGTTGGAGTTGAATGGGGTCCATTAAAAACTTAGAGCATTTCCTTCCTCCAATTCAACCCCTCATCTAAATCATCTACATAGTCTTTGATGATTAATTCATCCCTTTATGGTTGTGAGCTAGGAGGTGGAATAGGAAAGCTTGTAGATATTTGTGTTCTGGGGTTACCTATAGGAGTCCTTAGTTTCTTAGTGTAAACCAAGAGGGTCCTTCCCTTAATAGGAGAATCATGAGAGGAAGACATTGCTACTTGTGTAATGGCTACCCCAATGGATGAAACATTAGACACATTAGGGGTAGCCATAAAAACTTGAATGGTGTTAGTAGTAGTCCTATCCTCTTCATCAAATTCCAAACCGATGGGATCTCCTTTGGCTCCTCCTCTTCCTACACTCAAATTAGGAATCCCAAGATCTTTCATGACTATCTTCAATTTTAAATTAAATGGAAGTCTTTGAGATGAGGAAGCTCCTTGTTCTCAAGACTACCCATTCCATAAGTTTGAATGCTTCCACCTTTAAAAAGGGCTCTTCGACTATACAATTATTTGGTAAAGGTGTCTGGATCTACTTTTATCATCCTTAAATAATATTCTTGTAAACAATAATTTTTTTCTCACTCCAACACTTCCTCATCTAATGTAGCATTCAAGAAGAGAAAGTTGCAACAATATGGTTGATGGTGGTAGGGAATATTGAATCCACAAATGTGCTCTTGGATATGCCCATGGGGGGTCCCAATCTCTCTATGGCATTGTAGGGAAACCATAGTGATTCCAATTTGTTGCAACATCATTGAGATATTTTATCATGGTATATGTTATCTTGCCAATTGTAATAAGGCTCCCAAAAAAGAAGGCTTTTTATACCTAGCCAAGTCCTCCTCTATATTGTTTCATAGCTAGAAAGTGATTTATTGCTCTGCTAGCTTATTGGGTAGGTACTTGGGGAGACATAGGGTCTCCACCCTATTTCCCCAAAGTAAAATGACTATAAAATATGTATATAGAAATTAATCACACTTCCCAATTAAATTATTCAAAATATTTTCTTCTATACAAGTTTTGAGGGAGCCATAAATGGTTTTCCACACCTGTGGATACACATCCTCACAAATTATGATCATGTGCTTCTTATAAGCATAGTTGTGCATGAATTGATAATGGTCACATATTCAATTTTTAATATAATCTATTACTAGATCCCATAGATTTCCTAGGTCCTTGTAACATGTCACCATTAATGCATCAACTAGATACAATATCATATATAAGTCCCCTGTGGAGGTAGGACGTTTGTCTTTCTGAATAATTTGTTCTCTAAACTTAATTCTAATCACCCTCCCCAATGTGTAAGCCATATCATGTGATAACATCATATATAGTAGAGGTACCTAGTATAGATTCTTAAACAAATAACCTTTATAATGATATTATCTCATCATCTACTAAAAACATATCAACAAAATCAATTGCAACCCAAAGTTGAGAGTAATTTTGATACTTATCTTCAAACACTCTTGCATTAAAGACAATGTATTTAAATTCTGTGGAGTCTTTGATTGAGAATGTAGAAGGAGGATTAGTTCCCGAGGATGATCTTGATGAGGAAGCCATGGTTATATATTCATGCTTGTATCTTGTTCAACATGCTACATGTTATGTATAATTGTATATCAATGTGATCGACTCATCTCTAGCTTGATTACTATTTACTGTATGCTCTTCAAAATAGAAACTAGAACTCTTGATCACTGTTGGAAGATAATGATACTTTTATTACAAGATATATTGAATGAAAATGATGACTCCAATATATATGTATCATCTATATAATATCTTTAATTGAATACTATTTCATCTTATATTAAATATGCAATGTTCACTTTTTAAATTTGTTAGTCTTGGGTTTGAGGGGGTCATTAGTTTTCATCAAATAGGAAATATTACATATTTTTACTACATATGACTTTAGTGTCCATAATGTTCCTCATAATTAATCACTTCATTAATATCCATAATATTTTCCATAACCAAACACTTTAAGGGTATAATATCTGGAGGGTGATTTTAGATTAATTTTTGGGAATAATTCCTTCGAGGTAATTAATTTAGGTAATATGTAAATGGACATTGCTCTATAAGAATATGAGCAAAAGTCCTAAAGGAATTGTTTCAGAGTGTTATTCATGGTTTAAAGGGTACTTTTAAACTCTCCAAAGGGTAATTTTAGTCTGAAGGGTTTACTTCATAGGGAATTTGTCCATGACAAAGGCCCTGAAGGGTCTACTTCATAAATGTCAAAGGGAGCTTTTGAAATTTTTGAAGGGTAGTTTGGAGGGCTGAAGGGCACCTTTGATTTTTGAAGGGTACACTTACATATGGATAAGGGTCACTTTAAAAGTTTGATGGGTAGGCTTGGAAAAATATGAAGGGTACTTACCCTTAACTCACAGGGTAGGTTCAGGAGTTATGAAAGGAAAGTACCCTTCAGAAGAATTCCTTTAGAGATTTTGCATCGAAAAAAATACCCAAAACAAAATTTCTAAAGAAATGGTTATATAACACAAGGTCCTAAAATGAAATTTTTGAAGGGTAATCCAAAGGGAAATTTTGAATATTCCAAAAATCTGATGGGTATTTTTCAATTGACTTGAAGGGTACATGGCCATTTTGAAAATGGCACATGATTTATATTAAAGACTTGATATGTTAGGTTTGACTAAATTCAAAGGGTAGGTTCATAGTAATTAACCTAAAATGCAAAGGCTGAAGGGCACTTTAGGTTTGAGTCATAAAGGGTAGGTAAAATATATGAAGGGTATGTCTTATAAGATAAAGGGTTAAGCCATGATTCTAAAGGTAGCTTTCATAAAACCCTGAAGAGTATGTATCCTAAAATATCTAGTCAAAGAATAGGGAAAAGCTCAATAAGAAAAGGTTAAAGGGCTAACTAGAAGGGTCCTAAAGGGTAGGTGAAAGGATGCCAAAGGATCTATTTTGAGGTAAAATTTTCATAAAGGGTTTACTTTGTGAAAGATGAAAGGGTAGGTTGATAAGAAAAAAGGGCACCTTCAATATTCTCAAAGGGTACTTTCGTAAACCTAAGGGTCACCCGAAAAGTTTTAAAGGATAGGCTAGAGGGGGAGGTTAAAGGGGATAGTCCATCAAGAATTTATTTTGCAGATTTGTATACGGTCTAAAATCCCTCAAGGTCAAAGATTCGTAGGTTGAATTCTATCAAGAGGATTATTTTGGATAAAAAGTCTGTAATGATTTCTATGACAAAATGAGGCTTTCAAAACAATAAGCTTGAGGGGGAATGGTATCAAAACTTTACCAAAACAATTCATCTAAAATATGGCTTTGCACAAATGCCAAAAGAATTAGTTTGAAAGAATTTGTGTACAATACACACAAGTTAATCTTATAGTAAACATAGTGCCACCCAAAAAGTGAAAAAGGCCCAGATTTCTAAACTAGGCATAAAACATGTGAAAAGATTTCCTCATTCAGATCATACTTCAGAAAATATGGGTCCTTATTTTCTTATAAAAAAAATAAGGGTGGGTGTTGGGTATAACTTTAAAGTATCTCCTAAGAGATACATTGATTGAAAAATTCTCTCTTGTGCATGTTTGAAAAGTATCTTGTGCATTTAGAACCCTAAGTAAGTATAGTGGTATGATTTTAGGATAAGATTAGCAAGTGTTTGATATGTTAGAAATGCATAGTCATTTATTAGGCAATCCCCTTTGAATTAGTTTTACATTTCTCTATATATAATTCATTTTTGGTTTGGTCATACATTTTTAGTTTATGTTCGAGTTACTGTATATATTATGAAGATGTAATATGTATTTTATATTGTAGATTAGATTTCACATTTGTTGATATTAAAATAATCACTAGTTAATCACAAATAATTTTGTAAGTGATATAATATGCAACTTGGATTTTACAAAAGATCAATAATTAAATCATTTCAATGGATTTGTAGAATGTCTACAGGGGATAAAGAAATTATCGTACTTAAAAGGTAGAAGAAGGAGTCAATTGAAGAAAATTTGGATATCGTACCATATAAACTACCAAAACTAAAACTAAATCTACATCAGCATCTTCCATTTTATGGTGGCAAAAAAATTCCTCTTGTTGATTGGTATTTTGACTTGTTTAGTCTGATAAATATGCATGCAAATATTTATTTAACACTATATCTAAAAAAGAATCTTCTTAGATTTGAATAATCATTGACTATAATAAGGATGAAATTGAAGATACCATTTATTATGGAATAAATAATAGGTAATTCTTCATCATGCTACAACTAATTTCAATAAATTTACACCCAATTAAATAGAATTGACAAAAATGAATGTTTCTCCTTATTGTGAAACTTTTGGGTTTCATTTGAATAACGATAATATCTTGAAATGTCTAGGTTGATAGATAGGGATAATTTAGTCCTTAGAATATGAAATATGTTGAAATAAAAACATGAACAAGGGGCACCAACTTCTTCTACTTTCCATCATGTAAATATGCATTTATGATACCTTGTAATCATGATAGAAAAAACATTGAAGAAAAAAATATAAGGGAAACATATTTATATGTGTGTTTGACAAAGGATATAAAATTATTCACATAAATGGAAAAATATAAGATCAAATATAATGTTGATACACTTTTGTTGGCATAAAGTTCTGATTAGATACATAGTGAGTTCTCTACATGGTATATTTTCTCTAGTAATTATGCCTTGACCATTCTTTTAGAGCTCTATGGATTGGGGGATGATAATATTAAAATAAGAAATATGAATGAAAGAGGAGTGAATGCTATAATTTATTCATTCATAAAACATAATGATGTTCTAATGATGGATGCTTTGTTATTTCCTTTTGATCCAAATAAACCTCAATGTATTATCAAATCAAAACAAGTCCTTGAAGATATGATGAAGAAAAAAATTGTAAGGTTCAAAATTATTGATGGCCAACACACAATTACAACACAACAGAGAATTATTTCAGATGAAGATTATAATTCACTATCATTGAAAAATAAATATTATGTTAGAATGGTAAATTTTTTGAAAATAGTTACTCTATTTCATATTATTTACAAAATATGTAACCAATATAACTAACCAAATGAAACAATTTAAAAGGCTTCATTTGTAGAAAAAATCTGATATACACATGACCTTATCCAATTGGGAGGTTGGAATAACCTTAAAATCAAAAAAAAAAAAAAAAGATAGAAGAAATACATGAACAAAATAAACACTTTTCACTCAAATAAACTGATTTTCACAAAAACTATAGGATAGAAAATACTTTCTTTTCATGCAACAACCTATTTGGGATTGTTTTGATAAGGCATTTGATTTGTTTGAAAGTATTAATTTACTAGGTTCAATTAAAAAAAAGATTTAAATTTGATTGGTATAATAGTACTAAGAAATATTCAAGGGCTTTTAGACAAACAAAAAATAGAACTAGAATATTTATTGGAAAAATGGTTTATTTGTTTATTGAAAACCCCTAGGTACAACAACATGAAACTTTGGTGCAAAAAAGTGAAACTAGAAAGTAGTATATTATTAAAAATTATTTATTTTTTCACCAATCATGATCTGATAATTCCATTAGAAAAATAACCACACCTTAAAAAGTAATGGAGAATTACAAAAAATTTAAAAAAGGTTTTAAGATTTGTGTGTCCCAAATGAAAATATTTTAAAAAATAAAAAAGTTGGGAAGCACGATCTCCATATTCAATAAACATATTAATAAGATTCCTATATAGTGATGGAGGTCAGCTTCCTAGGATAGATATAGAAATATTTAGCTACCATTATGGCCCCCCATGTCTTTGACCATCTATTTTATAAGATTTTAGTGAAATATTCATTGTTGGTGTGAATGTTGATTTGATAATTATTGATATATTGAATATCATTGAAGATTTTAAGGAAGAACATATTCATCTATTAATTTAGGAATTGATTGATAAAGTTATTTGTGGGGATTTTAATGTATTCATAATTCACAAACTTGACCATTTCTATGGCATTCAGATCTCTCTTAGAAAGTTGTGTTGGTTTTTTCCATTATATGAAAACTAAGGGTGTCATACTTTGGGGTCCAGATAGTGATGGATTTAATTAGACTCATATTATAGGTATCAATTTTTCTCAAGATTCCAGTAATATTAATCTTGAATATGTCATCCTCCATTCAAAAATAAATAAATTAGAGAAAGGTATTGACATCAGTAAATATGAACCAATATTTCAATTGATTGGTTCACACAAAATAGTAAGTGTTGAACAAATTTGATTTTTAGGGAAAATTGGGGAACCCCTAGGTAAAAAAATGACTTTTAGGCATTTTAAGGGTCCAATATAGATGTCATAAGGTGTTTATAGGTTAATTAATGTCCTTTTATGTTATACTATCCTTGGTCATTAACTATTTTATTCTTTAAAGCATTTTTGGGTCATTTTGAGGTAAAAAAGGGTGCATTTAATCAGTTGTACAGATTTATTGGGAATTTTAAAGGTTATGAAATGTTATGTCACATCCCATGTGTCCTTAGGGATCTTAATTAACTAACGTAATTGAAAATTGGTAGGTTCTTCAGTTAAAAGGGTAATTTTCTTGAGAAAATAGGAGATTTTAGCACTTGTACCATTCCTTGGGAAGTGTGACACATGGGAAAGGATAAAATAATTCCTCTTCAGCTTCACTAAGCTCATTTCCATGTTTTTTAATCTTAAAGTTATATTTATTTCTCAATACCATTATATTCCTTTTCACCCTTCTTGGCAAGCAAAAGTGACCTACAATGTTGTACTTGGTAAGGCTAACATAAGAGGTTTCAAGAAAAATTATCTTGGGGGTGTATTATACAATAAATTAGATTATATTTTATGTTTCTTTGTAGAGGAATGGTGGTCTAATATTTATGAACCATTCCTAATAAGTTTCCCTTTCAAATCTACCTACTAACCTATGTAACCTAAAGGTTTTGCATTGGTTTAAGTATTTTTGTGTAACTTAGCAACTAAGATGAGTTCCATATGATTTTAACCCCCTATCCTCATGATTTCCATGCTTATTTTCATGTTTGGAAAAGATCTAATGATCTTTTTGGTTCATTTTGTAGGTTGATGTCCTAGGTGCAATTGTAGCCATTTCCACTACTTTTAGAAGGTTGTATTCTCTTCAAGAGCTTAATATGAATAGGATATGATGTTTACCATGTTTAAATAACATATAGTCCACATAATTTCCATTTTTTGTCTCATAATTCCATGATTTTATCAAAGTTTTGGCTCATGGTCATACTCAGTCAACTCCTTACCCATTTTCATCTACATCCATGTTGAATCATGTGTACAAAATTTGTTTAGTATGTTCATGATGGTGTACTTGAGGTCTCAAAATATTGAAATGTGTTTTTTATAAGGAATAAATAATTTATATATTCCAAAGAGTGAGAATGATACTATGATAGTCAACCAACATAGTCATTCACAATCTTTTGCTATTTTGCTCACCTCCAAATACCCTCATAGAAATTAGTCATGTTGCAAGGAAGTAATTGAGATGATCAAGGTTTTGAAAATGGAGATAGTTTATTTTAGTACTTTAAGATAGGTCAAAACCCATTTTAAAGTCAAATTCAACACACACTTCCTATTCTTGTACTCACTACCTGTGTATGAAATGACCACCTACATGTGGTGTTAACTATAAGTTGAAGTGTCATATGGGTAAGATGAACTAATGGTGAAACATTATTTGGGTTTATAACATGTTATGTGGAGAATTATATAATTTTTAAATATGTGGATTGGTAAATTGATGGACATATTGTTTTTAAACAAAAAAGGACTGATACATGGACTCTTTTCCCCAAAGATATAAAATAGAAGTCTAGAGGTTTATATGAATAACATATACCATGGTTACTAAAGATCTTGATGCATTATAATGTTCCTAAATTTTATAATATACATTTTAAGGTAAAATTACTAATGGAAGGTTATTTTTGAGAAGCCTAAAAGTGCATTCTCATGTACTAATGAAAGATAGTGAATCTACAGGAAGTTTGAGTTTGAGTAACCTTTATTTCAAAGTTGAAAAACTAGACCACATATTCACACTATAATGATTCCAAATAGTTTTAATGAATAATATATGACCTAATAATCACTTAGAGAGGCTCATCCACTATGTTTAGCCCCTATACAAACCTATAGTCTATTCAATGGATTAAGAAGATGCACCTACAACTAGCTAAGTGTAAGGTTGTGGAGATGTGTCATTCTTGTAAACCTAATAATAATGTGAACTTGGTGGAAATTAAGATAAAAAAATTAAGTTTTTATATAGGTATTTTATCATATAGACACTTTTATATGCCCTCCCATTTGACAATGAAAACCTACAACCCACTGTGTATGACTGTGTTGGTAGTGAGCAATGAGGTGAGGTTTTTAAGTCTGGGTGTGGTATAAACATAAATTAATGAGTATCATCATGGTTAAATAAATATTTATTATTGATTAAAGTTTTAAAACATTTTATTAAAGTCCTAGTTCACACAAATTCACCTACAGGTAGGGTTTAGAGGCAGAGCATCTCAATCAAACTAGTAAACTAAGCTTGATGCTCAAAGTGGTGTCTTAAGACCTTAAAAGAAGATAAATAATTAAAAAAACACAAATTAACTCTCAAATTTTTATAAAGGTAACTTTGTCACAATTTTTATATAATATGTGTACTATCAAAACCCCCTTTTCTCCAAAACATAGTTGACTATGTTGTCTTAGTTAGCAGGCAGTAAAAAAATAAGAGATGTTTTTAGTATGCATAGGGAATGAATGTGAAAAAAATGAATATGGATCATTTAAAATATGTATTGAGATTTTTAAATGAGTTATAAACATATTTTTAGGTTCCAAAGACTTCAATGTAACCTACAGATAGGGGAAAACAAAGTGTCTCAATCATAGTCAAACTAGAAACTCAGTCCTGACTAGACAAAATGAATGCAAGGGAGCATGGAGATTTAGAATAATGATTAATATAAATGAATATTTTAATGAATATAATTTTATCATTCCACCGTAATAAACTTGGAACATTCATGGAGAAGGGTCTAAACAAGCTACACATAGTCCATGGAGAGCAAATCCTCCACACAGTCTCCTTAACTAGCCTTTCTTGCTTTTCTCATGTTTTAAAGGATATATCCTTGGAAAAAAGAGATAAAAATTTGTATAGGGAGACCTTATTACATGTATAAAATTTTAAAACATTAATTTTTATCTGAGTAGGTAGGGGATTACCCTTTATTTTATCTTAGATAGAGGGCACTCCCCTCATACACAAACCTTGCAATTTTAGAAAGTTAGAACTAAAAGGTTGACCAAAATGTCAAGAGACTCTTAAAGGAGGTTTATAAATATATAATAAATTTTTAAAAATGTTTATAATACCTCAAAAAATTATGGAGCTTTACATATTAGTTTAAGCCCTTGAACTTGCAGGCAGACATGTTAGACCCTGAAGAGTCCTAGTGCCAAATGGTAAGCCACTTTTGTTTCTATCTCTTGATGGCCCTTCTGACTGATTGGAACATGATTTTTGGATTTAATAAAATTTTATTGAGTTTTCATAATTTATAGTAACCATAAACAAATCATTTTAGGCTTCAAATTGCAAATAGGCTCATGAGGCAAGGGAATGCCTAGAGTTCAAACAAGGAGTTAGTCTCAATTCTAGAGCTAAGTGGAATTTATAGTAGATTATAACATGTGTATGGGATGACTAAAAGAATTTTTAAGATTTTTTAGGTTAAAAAAATCATCAATAATCCATTTTTAAGACCAAAACTCTCTTAGGCATGCAAAAATTGTAAAAACAAGCTCGAATAGGTAACTTCAAATGCTCATACCTCCCTTGGTGATTTACATGGGAAATCAAGGAATTTAGAGATGTTAATAGGATCCCTTAACATTATTTTTGTATAATTTTTTGGCAAGTTCAATGTCTAAACTTTATGAACAATTCTTAAGACTAGAACTAGGTCTAAAACCCTTGCTAGTGACCTAATGATGGAAATGGAGATAGAAAGTTGTTATAATGGAACTATTTGCTCATGAAACTTATTTTAAATTGTATAATACTCACTAAAACTCCATCCAATCCAAATTATCTATATGGAATTGTATGGATGGGGTGAAAAATAAGGTATTTTGACCATTTTTGTGTTTTGTAGGTTATATGAAGTTTCAAGAGATGCAAATCACATGAAGGGAAATATTAGGACTTAATATAACTCCCCATATTAATTTAATTCTTTGAAATAACTTTTAAGTTCCCCAATCAACTGATTCATCTCAGTGAGTGAAAACTGACATATTGGACAAGCTAGTGAGAAGGGTGGAAAAATTTAAGTGGGGTGAATTTAAAGCATGCCTAATTCCTCTAGGGACATGGAGGTTATTTACAATTATAATTCACTCTCTCCTATGGATTTTAATTAGAAACTTAATCCAAATTTGAGGCCAAGTGTGCAGGGTGCATGAAGGAAGAGTTTTTTGGATTATAGATGATGGTAGCTCCTTTTCAAGTGATTCCAGATGACCAAGCCTAGAACCAATACATGGAGAGGCATATATTATGTATGTAACATTCATCCCAATCATTGTAATTATTCCTAATTATTTTTTTGATCCAAGACAAAGAGTTTTATGCCACTTTTTATGAAGTTTATGCCTTGAATTGACACTTAAGCTTCTTGAGCTTGTATGATTCATCCCATATATTCTTCTAATGGAAAAGTGACTCCTTGGATAATATTTTAAAGTGTCTTTATGACCTTTGGATTTATCTCTTATTCTCTCTCTCTCTCTCTCTCAAGTTACATAATAACTATCCATTTTTGCATTATATTTGATGCTCCACTTGAGTATGGTGAAGTCCTGATAATTTGTATACCTTTTTATCAATAACAATACTAATGTTTACCTCCTCCATGACTACTATCAATACATTAATTTGTAATGTTTTATTTTTCATAAGTGAATAATATGGATTCTTTAGCATATTATTTCATTCTATCATCTATTTACAGTTGGAAAGCTTGTTCTTACAAGGCATGTGAAGTGTTAGAAGAGATGTTAAGGATTGAGTGAGTTAGTATATTCATTAGTGCCCTCATATGCATCTTGTCTAGTCATTATATCTTTTCACATTCATCCATAACCTCATAATGTAGCATTTATGTGAGAATATGAAGATTGAAGAAGTGTGTTTTTCAGTTTGTCCCTTGATTTCAAGTGTAATATGTTGAGTGTGGATCCCTTTGGGGATATCACATGACCATAAGAATAAATTTTGGGGGCTTAAAGATATCCAAAGATGTGGGGAGAATAATTTTCATGTTCTCCAAATATGAGTGGAATATTATTTTTATTCCTAATTTCTATGTATTTTATATTTCATGGAGTTAGTTGTTAGATGCCTTTTCCCATGTTTACTTCCCTGTTTTGAGGAAGCTAGTTGTTTTTTTGGAAAAGGTAACTCCTTCCTTGTTGAGTAGAGTTAATTATGATCACATGCTTTTGGGAAAATGTGTCCTTAGAAGGTGGAGAGATGAAAATGGTGAATTCCTCCTTGGGAGAGCTTTTGGATAGTCTTGATGAGGTGGAGGAGGGTTGTCACATGTTGGATAATGTTTATCTTGGATAAGCATTGCATATTTACTCTTTTTGTGGATTTTATTCATTTTCTTATATATACAATATGTGGTGTGGCCTTTATAGGTTGATGGTTTACTTTAGGGTGTGGATTTGAGGATTAATGTAAATTTTAGGTGTTTGCAAAGTATAGGTGTTCATTACAAGATGCGATTTAGCAACTTGTGAGAAACAACAATGTGTAGGTGTAGGTGAAAGTGTAGTTTTTATGAAACACTTTTTATAAGAGATTTTTCTATCTCTATGAGAGTTCATTGTAATCTTGTTTTAGATTACTAATTTATTTGAGAGCTTTCATTGGTGGATGTAGCCCACATTAGGTGAACCATGTTAGATCTGTGTTATCTATGTTATTTTTATCTTGCTCTCATTTATGCTTTCATATTAATAGTGAATTAAAGAATGTTTATGTGATGCATTTTATTGCATAGCTTCATATCTGGTTTATGGTAATAATAGATCTAGATTTATAAGTGTTTTATTCCTAACATAATATACATATGGTTATATTTCATCAATCTATTTGGTGTATCACCTCCCTTAGGATAGTTTTTTAAAGTTATCTCTCTCTCTTTTTACCCCCAATTTTAGATATAGTTGTAATCCAAAGTGGTACATCAAGGGAGCTAGCCCTATCTAGAGATTTACCTCATTTTTAGGCTACCCACAAGCCTAGAGGTGTTGTCATTTTTCCACTTGGATGAGGAGAGCTTTGCCATATCCTCAAAGGGTGAAAATCCAATTGAAAATATTAAATCCATTCAAAAATAAATTAGATAAATTATCTTAGGAGAAACTTATCTTTACTTTCAATAATTCAGATACATGTGAAGTGTTAGGGGTATATTTAAGAGATGTATTGGTGTGTACTTGTATGCAAATGAAAATTAATTTATCTTACATTATATAAACTAAAGAACAAAAAAAAATTAATGTTTAATTTCAAAAATGTTTGACACATTCATGGAAACCAATACAAGAAAAACCACTTCAATCACTACTAGGTGCATAAGATTTTCAAATTATTTTATAATCAAGTATTATTTTTCAAATAAAATATCTTAACAATATTTTGGTGTGTATGCTTTATTTTTAAAAACTAAAAACTTAGTAATATTTTGGTGTGTAACAAATATGTCATTGAATGAAAGTGAAAAAACAATAAAAATGTAAAATCAAATCAATAAACATGACAAATTTCAAGTTGAAGAAGGTAAGATAAGATCCTGCATATTTTTATAATTATATATTTTTTATTTATAAATTATTTATAATACTAAAAAAATGTTTTTACATCTATCTATGTCTCAATTAAAATAGTTCACAAAACATCTCTACAACTTTCTGTCTCAAACAAAACAACCCAAGACATAATTCTACATCTTGAAGCCTCCACAAAAATAACATGTCAAGGTAAAACTCTACCAATTTTTATTTTTAAATAAAAATATAAAATAAAATGATAATGGTAAATTTTAGTTACTACATTACATAATACCTTGCAGGTGTAAACAACATAAGGTTCAATAAAAAAAAAGTATTGCTAGACAAAATACAAAAACATAAAAAAATGTGAAAAATATGTTTCAATGACTGTGTAATTATACTATTTCATATACTATAATATATAAACTATCTTTATTTATTTAAAAACATTATAATTTAATTTTTATTTATCTATAGGAGAGAGTAGAAGACAATAAAATATAGTGTTGGCTTGAGATTTGGAAGTGTGGGTTCATTTTATTATTATGTCAACTTGAATGTGGTTGTATTTATTCATTTAAACTTTCAATTCACCCAATTTGAAATAAATCAATATGTGACATATTATGTCTTGAAGATAATAAAATATCTTTAGAGTATACATGATCTTTATTTCAAGGACTCTTTGTGAAAAAAGGCATATAAATGTGTGTGTGTGTGTGTGATAAATGGCATAAATAGATTGTAGAAGTAATAATTTTTTTTTGTTTTAGAATATGATGAGTTACATTTATTTTCAAAAATTCATAAGTGTCCGTTATGGTCAAGTTATACGGATCCATCATAAACATGTATATGCATATGTATGTTACAAAAATGGTAATATAAATTGTATATTCATGTTAAATGAGTATAGTTACATGCCCCTAAGAATGTATATATTTTTTTATATGTTTATATGCATTTTTATAAGATTTAAGGAAATGCAAATAAAAAATACACCAAATGATTCAAATTTAATATGTTTATATGTTAAAATATAAAATGCAAATCAAAAGTGCATTAATTATCAATCTAACATGTAAAATATTTTATTTAAAAATTTCCATGTTATATTTTTTATTATATAATATTTTTAATAAATTATTTTTTTAACCAATTACAAACATTTTAAAGGAGGAACTAAAATTGACTTTTAAAAAACTATTGATTTTGGGGTTGGATGACTTATTATTTGCTATGCACAAAATAAAAGATATGCAAAATAATGGTATAGGAAGACAATAAGATTATATAATAGGAAATATTTCATACTAGATTTGAGATTATTCCAAAGAAATTTTTAAGGTGGCATTGTAATCTTTTAATCATGTCAGCCTTTGGTCAATGATAGAGGAAAATTATTTGAGTCTACTCCTTCAAGCCATGGGTTAAACAAGCTCAAATTTCATGTTTATTTGAGGGAAAAAATATTTAAATCATTTCAATATCAATATAGATAAATTAGATGAATTTATTTTTAAAGGGGCCATTGGAGACAATTTTTCAATTGCCAAGATGGTGTTCATTGATCACAATTCTCAAAAATGTTTTACGAAACAAAGGTTACAAATGAGTTATGTTACAAAAAGTAGATATAGAGGAAATGGAAGTCAAAAATATGAAAAAGATTGGATAATAAAAATGATGTCTATCATCACATTCTTGGGAGAAACCAAAAAATCCATGCCATCAACTATGAAACATGTTTAAAAGGATGTAACTTCACCATATGATTTTGATCAAGTGTATTTATTGATTGTAAACTATAATTTAGTAACATTATCATCAATTTCATAAAAATCAAATATAAATTATTTGAAACATAATCCATTTTTTTTCAAATTTATGGATTTTAATTTAGTAATACTTGTTGGTAAAAAATAAAATGAAGGCCCAGAAGGGAAAATAGGTAGTTTATAATACTAAAATTGTGGACTTTCAGACTAGTCTTGTTGCTACCAATATGCATAGAAATTTTCACTTATAACAAGCTTAAAATGTATAAAATAGGGGAGGTAGAGTTGTATAGAAAAGTAAATAAATTTTTGTATTGAATTCACTTAAAATTTTCTATTAAAAATTAACTACAAATCATAAACTTACACAGCTACAATAGTTACAAAAACTCATACAAACTAAGATTATATCCTCATTCTACTGTGATTGTTATTAGTAAGCATTCTTATATACTACTCTATTTTCTTGATATTTTTCTTCTTCTTTTTGTCTTCTTTTTTCCAAAATTTTGATGTGTTTTTTCTATTACTTTCATTTTATTTTTCCCTTCACTTTCATCTCTAGTTCTATGCTCTACTCTTCCTTTGATTGTTCCTGCATCAAAAATTATGGGATACTTATTTATTTTTCTATCACTTCTTCCCTTTTTGTCTTTACTAATGGGATTCTCACCTACCATGTTGTTTTCCTCCAAAACTCCAAATTTTCCATATAATTTGAATTTGAACCTATTGTGCATTTAATTCATTTAAATGGTCCTATAGTGGAAGTTCCTAGATGACTATTTAGGTGAAATTAGGGGTAGGGAAATCATATTTTAACAATCTATCTTATCCCTTGACCTTATTGTAATGATCTTATGAATCTCTTTCAACCACTAAAACATAATTTTAACTTCTCCTTACCTTTCCATATGCTTTTATATCTCTTCTATTCAATTATGGAGCTTCTTTTTAAAGTTGGTAGCTAAATTATCCAAGTCCATAGCTAAATTTTTGAAGTCCTTAGCTAGACTATCAAAGTCTGTAGCTAGACTATCAAAGTCTATAGTTAGACTATCAAAGTCTAGAGTTGGCCTAATGGAGTTTGGAGTTGGCTTATTAAAGTCTAGATCTAGCCTACTGGAGTCTTGAGCTAACTTGTTGGAGTCAAGAGCTAGGTTGTTAGAGTCTACAGTTGGGTTGTTGTAGTTTTGAGCTAAGCTATTAGAGTCTATAGCTGGGTTGTTGGAGTCCAAATTTGGCCTATCAGAGTTTGGAGTTGGGATATTGGAGTTTAGAGTTGGGCTATTAGATTTTAGATCTAACATAAAACCTTGCCTAATGCTACTATATTAATGACCCCTAACATTCCTCTTAAGTGCATTATAATGTCTTTTGAGAATGGATTAGTAAAATTTTTAGCTAATTATTGATCTAACTTACAAAAACTAACCTATATCACACATCCTTCAACTAACTTTCAAATGAAATGATACCTGATTGCAATGTTCTTTTTCTTATCATGAAATATGGGGTTGTTTGACAATGCTATGGAGGATATATTGTCATAACAGACTATAGATTCTCATTGTTACTCTTTATGCAAATCTAAAGGTATCTTTCTTGACAATATAACTTAGCATGCTATTTCATTGATTACTATGTACTCCACTTCATTTATAGAAAGTGAAAATATAGGTTTATTCTTTAAAGTTAAAGATATGGATCCTAAAACAAGACAAAATACATATCCTAAATTTCTATTTCAATCATCAAGGTTACCACCCAATCACTATCTGTGTAACCCACTAGTTGAAACTCCTTTGCTGCTACATACAAAACTCTATAATCTCTTGTTCCATTCACATACCTCAATATTATTTTGTATGCTTGCCAATGTGTCTCTTTTAGCATCTCCATGAATTTAGATATGAATTTGACTATATAAATGATGTATGGCCTAGTTGTAGTTAAATACATTAAGCTTTCCACTAATCTCCTATATCGTGTGGGGTCTACATTGTTTATGTAATCATCCTTGCACAACTTCAAGATTGTCTTAGTTGGTGTAGATACTATCTTATTATCTTAAATCCTAAACCTCTATAAAATCTCCTTTTCATATTTTTGGCATATGAATATACCACCATCCATTTTCTTGACTTATATCCCAAGAAAGTACTTCAATAAGCCTAAATCAGTCATTTCAAACTCATTCTCCATGGTTGTTTTAAACTCTTGGATATTTATGGTGAATCTTATATCATCCACACATAAAGATAAATTCAAAATATCACCTTTCCTCACTTTGATGTAGGGTGTGGGCTCACTAAAACTTTTTATAAAACTATTGCTTAACAAGAAAGAGTCTATATGAATGTACCATGCTCTTGAAGCCTGTTTGAGTCCATACAACACTTTTTTTAGCCTATATACCAAGAATCTCATATCTAGGTGGCTATCCCATATAAACCTCTTCTACTAGCACTCCATTCAAGAAGTTTGACTTGATATCCATTTGATGTACATTCAACTTGTGTTGAGTAACAATGGATATGATTGTCCTTACCATTTCCATCCTTGATACAGGTGCAAACATATCATTATAATCACATGAAAAATATTTAAATATTAATATATGAACCTTATTCTTGAACTATTACAAGAATGTGATCTCTGTCTAAATGGTTTGAAATATTCCAACTTATTTGGAATATATAATAATCCCAAATAATTTGAAATAATCCAATTTATTCAAAATGATCTGTGCCCAAATGGTTTGAAATAGTCTAATTTTTTAAGAATATAGAAAATTTATTCTTGAGAATTTTTAATCCACTCCACTTTAGTGGGTATAAGTCCAAATTATTCTAAATAATTTGTGACCAAATAGTTTGAAATAGTCCAATTTATTTAGAATATATAAAAACTATTTTTGGAGATATTTTTTCCACTCTACCTTAGTGGGTATAAATCTAAATTATTTAAAATAGTCCAATTTATTTGGAATAATGAAATAAAAATTGGATAAAATTTTATCCACTCCACTTTAGTGGATATAAATACAAATTATTTAAATAGTCCAATTTATTTGAAATGATTTGTGCCCAAATGGTTTGAAATAAACCAATTTATTTGGAGTATAGAAAAAAAAAATTGGAGACTTTTTTTTCCACTCCCCTTTAGTGGGTATAAGTCCAAATTATTTGAAATAGTCCTTCTAATTTAATATACATAAATACCCCATCAAAAGGGGATAAATCTAGATTATTCAAAATAGTCCAATTTGTTCTAAATGATATGTGCCCAAATAGTTTGAAATAGTCCAATTTATTTTAAACATAGAAAAATTATTTTTGGAGAAAATTTTCTCCACTCCATTTTAGTGGGTAATAGTCCAAATTATTCCAAATAGTCCTTCTAATTTAATATACATAAAAACCCCATCAAGAGGAGATGTCAGAGGTGGAGGGGGTTGAGGAGTGACATGTTGGGTTCCTTTATGATTGGTTGCTTACCTATTTGGGTATTAACAACATAGACCATATAATCCAATATAATCCATAGAAAAATAATGGGATTAGGATGGAAACTATTGACGCAGAAGAGTGCACCCTAGGCAGGAGGCCGAGATCCTACCTTCTTCATGCAACTATGGAAACTCCCCTCTCACCTGTGGGACTAGCAAAGCTAGAGGGGAGATTCTCTAGATAATGGCTAGCTCCCTTCAATGCATCATATTCATTCCATCAAGTGCTAACACACACGCGCGCACGCACACACACACACACACACACACGTATGTAATGGGAGGGTGAAAAGGGAGGAAGATTGTAGGAAAACAAACTACTCTAAGGAGGTGATGCACCAAAATGAAATGACCTTCTCATCCTCACACTAAAATTAGACAAATACATACATACACTTTACACTTGGCAGAAGGACCAGGCTACAAGAAACTTGACATGGAGGCTCTAATGAAAATGCAGAAAATAGAGATTCACCAAGGTGCTATGAAATGCACACTATAGTAATTCCTTCTATTTGTGCACTTCCAAATACAACTCTCCTTGGCAGCTGTAAAAATTGTTAGGATCCTCCTTAGAGTACAATTGATTACCTTTGTATAAGCAACTAAACACAGAATTAAACTAGAAGTAATAAGTAACTAGAAATCAGAAACAACAAAGAATAGGGGATACGAGAAACAATACAATCTGTATTACACTCTTCCAGAAGGAAATAAAATGAAGAAATATCTTCTTCCCACACCTCTTGGGTGTACAGTGATTCTCCCTCAAGAGTTCTCTTCTCTCAATTACAATCAATAATCAACTCAATACCAAGTTGTTGTTCCCTCCAGTGGCAATCAACCCAATGGTTGTTGTTGCCTACCTTCCAAGTGACAATCAACTCAACTGTTGTTGCCTACTCTCAGCAAATCTTCTTGATCTTGCACCTTTCAGATCTAATTGATCTTGCTTACATTAGAATACAGCCCCATGGGTTTGTTAAATAGATCTCAAACCAAACAATAATTAGTAACACAGACTCAAGACTAAAATTAGTCTTTACATGCAAACTAACTATTCTCCTAAAATTAGAATAGTTATAGAAATGCACAGACAACCGATGTCGATCTGAAGGTGACCGATGCTGGCTGATCCCTAACTGATGCCAATTACTGTGTAACTAGAGATAACCACTATTAGTTGGCCTGACTGATGTCAGTTACTATGTAACCCAGCAACCTCCACATTTGCACATTCAGTGAAGATTTTAGCTCCATAACTTAACAATCTCCCACATGGAAATAAATAGCTGCACATGTACCTGTACCTGTACATCAACATCCTCTAATTTGTTTCTGGCTTGTTTCTCCATCTTCAAGTTCAATCTTGAAGACCAACAAAATTTGAATGAAGATTCAACTTCTCCTTTGTTCTTGGCTTTGTTAGCATATCAGCAGGGTTCTTTTCCATATGGATCTTTTCTAGCTTCAACTGACCATCCTCCAATACCTGTCTAATGAAGTGGTACCTAAGCTATATATGTTTGGTTATTGAATGAAAGGTTGAATCATTTGCCAAATGAATTGCACTTTGACTATCACTGTACAATCTACAACTCTCTTGCTCCTTTCCCAACTCTTCCATGAACCAAGTCATCCATATCATTTCCTTGCTAGCCTCTATGACTGCAATGTATTCTGCCTCTGTAGTAGACAAGGCAACAACCTTCTGCAACTTTGAAATCTAGCTAACCGCCATTCCACCAACAGTGAGCACATATCCTGTGGTGTTTCTCCTACCATCCAAGTCACCTGCCATATTTGAATCTACATACCCATGTAGAGAAGTGTTTGACCCTCCATAGCATAAATGCCTACTGCTGGTCCCTCTCAGATATCTAAGAATCCACTGAACTGCTTTCCAGTGCTTCTTTCTTGGATTGGCCATAAACTTGCTGACAACTCTCACTACTTGGGCAATATCAGGTTTAGTACATACCATGTACTCAACCTCATTATGTGATTTAGGACACTGTTATTTGCTCAGCTTGAACTGTCTAACCACATGTGTGCTTAACGGTTTTGTATCCTACAAATTGAACCTCTCCACTACCTTATTCACATAATCCTCTTGAGATAAAATCAACCTGTGATTTTCCCTGTCTTTAGAAATACTCATGCCAAGGATTTTTTCTCCTAAATCCTTCACGGCAAATGTCTGAGCTAATTTTACCTTTAGCTCAGTAATTCCCTACATGTATGAACCTACAACAAGCATATCATCTACATATAGTAATAGGAAAATGTAGCTACTATTATCCAACCTGGTAAAATAAACACAATGGTTAGATTGACATTTACTAAAGCCATGCTTTGTCATAAACATGTCAAACCTCAAATACCATTGTCTTGGAGCTTGCTCAAGACCATATAACTTGGACTTATGTCTCACTTGTCCATTATATCCTTTCTTTAACCTGTAAATCTATTCATTTTTTAGTGCTTTCTTTTCGGTTGGCAACTCTACCAAATCCCACATTTGGTTCTCTTCCAAGGAATCAATTTCCTCATTCATGCCATGCTCCCACTATTTCCTAGATTATACCTACATTACCTCTTCAAAACTCCCTAGTTTTCTACCATCAGTGAGCAACAAGTAGTATAAAGAAGGGGAATAACAAATTTGAGGTTTACTTACCCTTTCAGACCTCCTCATGGGTGTTTGAGACTCATTAACATCTTGTTGTCTGCCTAAATTTCATTCTAACAGTGACCGATCTTGGTCATCTCTCAGTCTGCACCAGACCGATGTCAGTTCCACCTGACTGACCTGACTGATGTCGGTTCTCACCTGACCGACATTAGTTTCCACCTACCTGACATCACCAACTTCGATCTTTACCTGACCGACGTTAGTTCCTGCCTGATCGACATCAGTCTTTGCCTAACCAATGTCAGTGTCTGTGTTTTCCTGTGAGTGATGATTTTTACCCATGAGCTCATTTTGGATCATAACCTTGTCAAAATCAACATTTCCCTACTCAAAATTATTTAGCCTCTTGAGCTGATCATTGTCCATCACCTTCTCCTTGAAAACCAAGGCTTTCCATTTCTTAAATGTGTCAAAACATCAGATTTCCTCTTTATACAATAAACCCATACCTTTCTTGTAGCATCATCAATGAAAGAAACATAACACTATGATCCTCCAATAGAAGCTCTCTGAGCTAGTCCCCACACGTCTGTGTGAGCAAGCTCCAACTCGTGCTCCTTCTTTGTTGACCCAGTCTTGAGAAACCTCACTTTCTCCTATTTCCCAAAAATACAATGCTCACAAAAATCTAGATCTATCAAATCTGAAAGCTTACCATTTGACTTAAGAACATCCATTCCCTTCTCACTCATGTGACCAAGCCTACAGTGCCACATCTTTACATCTACAACTAAAGTAGATAAAATAGAAGGAGAATCAGTAATACAAGTAGATAGATAAAGTGTACCTACTTTCTTACCTCTTGCTAATACAAGTGCACCCTTGGAAACTTTCTAAGATTCAACTTTGAGAGTTACTGTGCAACCCTCATCACCTAACTTTCCTACAAAAATCAAATTCCTCTTCAGGATGGGTACATGCACTACATCCTTCAACACCCATGTGTTGCCATTCTACAATTTTAGCTGCACTTTTCCTTTGCCAATAATTTGACAAGGCTCACCATCCCCTAAATAAACTTTTTCAAAGTCTCCATGGACATAATCATGAAAAAATTCTCTATTTGGGGTTGCATGGAAAGAAGCACCAGAATCTAAAACCCATAATTCTACCTGACTATCCAAATAAAATATAAGAGCATCCTATGCAACAATACCTACATCTTTTGCTTCTTTATTACCTTCATGCTGATCTTCTTTCAACCAACAATCTTTCTTTGCATGTCCTTTCTTTCCACAATTCCAGCAGGTTATACCTCCATTTCTAGATTTGGATCTACTGCCTATCTTTGAAATTGATTTCCCTTGTTTGACCTTCTCTCTTTGCTTTCCCCTGATTTCAACACTTAAAGCATTACCTGATGTTTCCCCTATACTTTTCCTATAAATTTTTTCATTCAAGATTACACTAACAACATCATCAACTTTCAAGATATTTGAAACAGATGCAATATTACTAACTGCCATTACCAAACTGTGCCAACTTTCAGGTAAAGAGCATAAGATTAAGAGAGCCTTAATTTCATCATCAAAAACTATTTTGACTAAAATTAACTGATTTACTAATCCATGGAAATCACTAAGATGACTATATACCAATCCACCTTCCTGCATTTGCAAATTAAATAATTGCTTCATAAGAAATACCTTATTCAAAGTTGAGGGCTTTTCATATAAATTCACCAAAGTATCCATTAACTCTACCGTTGTCTTTGCCTATGATAAGTTTGAAATCATAGACAATGCCAGGCTCAACCTTATAGATCCCAGAGCCTTTCTATCAAGAACATTCCATTCTTCATCTTGCATATCTGTGGGCTTACTTAAAACCCCACCCAACGATAAGTACAGATCTTTCTGATACAAATAATCTTCTATTTGCATCCTCCATAATTGATAATTCTTGCCATTGAATTTCTCCATTCTTATTTTACTTTCTTCTACCATTGCTTTACTCCCACTCAAATAGAAACCCCTGTGAGTGAACCTGTAATCAACAAACACTAACCCACTCTACCACTTGTTAGTGAACCTAGCTCTGATACCAATTGTTAGGATCCTCCTTAGAGTATAATTGATTACCTTTGTATAAGCAACTAAACACAGAATTAAACTAGAAGTAATAAGTAACTAGAAATTAGAAACAACAAAGAATAAGGGATACGAGAGACAATACAATCTGTATTACACTCTTCTAGAAGGAAATACAATGAAGAAATATCTTCTTCCCACACCTCTTGGGTGTACAGTAATCCTCCCTCAAGAGTTATCTCTCTCTTAATTACAATCAACAATCAACTCAATACCAAGTTGTTGTCCCTCTAGTGACAATCAACCTAATGGTTGTTGTTGCCTACCTTCCAAGTGACAATCAACTCAACCATTGTTGCCTACTTTCAGTAGATCTTCTTGATCTTGCACCTTGCAGATCTAATTGATCTTGACTATATTACAATACAGTGCCATGGGTCTCTTAAATAGATCCCAAACCAAACAATAATTAGAAACCCAGACTCAAGACTAAAATTAGTCTTTACATGCAAAATAACTGTTCTCCTAAAATTAGAACAATTTTGGAAACACACAGACAACCGATGTTGGTCTAAAGGTGATCGATGCCAATTGATCCCTAACTAATGTTGGTTACTGTGTAGCTAGAAATAGTTGATGTCAGTTGGCCTGACCGATGTCGGTTGTTGTGTAACCCAACAACCTCCACATTTGCACATTTAGTGAAGCTTTTAGCTCCATAACTCAATAGAAATGGTGCCTTGTAGACAATAGGTATGTTGGTGTCAAACCTGTGAAAGCATCAAGAAATAATGACTAAACACAAACTAACACTCGAGACATACTCAGAAATATCTATCCAAGATAGAGGTAAAAAATATGTTTATTGATTCAGGTGAAAATTTTGCCAGGGCTATGCATTAAAAATGTGGAAGATAATTCTCAAATGACAAGTCCCCAATATAAAGGAGAAGAAAGGAGGCCTTTTGGCACCCCTTTTTACAAGTAGCCCATTTGTATCCTTTCATTAGGAAGAGTAGGCTACATAAAAATAAATGTTGTGTCGACCTTGGCTTTGACTTCAAGAATTTTTTGGCATGGCCACGCTTCTCTCTCATTAATTGAGGTTGCTTCTTGAAGGCACCTACGCATCTTGTCTACTCATAAATATGAAATGAATAAAAAGGGGTTGCGCAGTTGGCCGTTTGCATCCTCTAATTGTAATTTGTAGCCACTATTTCACCTGTTGGAGTAATTTCTTGTATTAACACTCCCCTTCGCCACTTGGACAACCTATTTACTCCATGCTTGGCACTTGTCTTTTCCCTATTTTATCTCTTTTTGGATCCTCTGGCCCTCAGGGGTGATCTTCTAGCAGGTCGCTACATTTCTGGGCCTCCTTTCATGGTTGGCATCCTTTTGTTTGAAAACAAATAGCTATTTCAATATATGAATTTTGATGTTCATGCAGCCATCATTGCTTTGAAAACCAATAGCTAATTTGCTTCCTTAAAGTTGACAACTTTTAAGATATCACTGCTTTGGCAATTTGTCATCATGTCCCTCGTTGGCTTCTCTATGGGTTTTGTCTCCTCAGCCCTCTCTGTGGGTACTCTTTTTCTTGAAGTCCCTTCCTAGCACCTTCCCAAAGGGAGCCCCTTCAGCCTTTGAAAGTACCCCCTTTATTTTGGGCTGAGAGTCCCCCGCAAGGGCACCTACCCTTCGAGGTCCTTTGGCGGGTCATTGTGCTCACTGGAATAATTCTCGAGTCCCCACGAACTTTGTCCATAGACATTTTGTCTTAGCCTTTGCCTTTGCTTTGAACTGTAGCCCCAATTCCTTCAGACTTTTTGTCTAAAGGAATTCCTTCAGACAAAAAGTCTGAAGGAATTTAGGACTTAAACAAAATCTGACTTCCTTTCAACTGCCTTTTCCTTTAAGTGCCTTCCCTCCACAAGGGCATTTGAACTTTGAGCTACCCTTCGGCCATCTGGCATACCCTTAAACCAAGCCGTTGAACCAAAAATGGTTCAAGTGGTTCAACCATTGCATGCCAATGAACTTGCCAATGAGCCAATTGATGAACTAGGCTGATGAACCAAGTGATCTATTGAACTAGGCGTTGAACCAATGTGTTGAACCAAAATTGGTTCAATGGTTCAACCATTGTGTGCTGAACCAATCGAACTAAATATTGAACCACTCGCTTTGAACCAAGCTTGTTGAACCAAGCCATTAAACTAAAATTGGTTTAATGGTTCAACGCTATTGAATCGAGACATTTGAACTGAGCGATGAACTTTTGTTGAACCAAAGGTTGCTAAACCATTTGAACTATGCCAATTGAAAACTGCATTGAACATAGCTGATTGAACCAAGGCTAAAGAACTTGAAGCTCAAACCAAGCACCTATTGGGAAAAAATTGGTCAACAAATTGGTGACCCCCAGGGGAAGCATGCCTGTTATGCTTAGAGACCGGTTGCCTTGTAGTCCATTAGGCCCAGAGTCAGATGGTAACTTAAAAAACTAGTAATATTTCTAATAAATCTAGAACCAGTCATGGAGGTTTACCTCCAAGGAAATGAAAACACACACAAGACTAAGAAAACTACTAATGTGTGCAAAAAGCACTTAGGGAAAGCAAGAAACACAAGGGAAATATATACACAATAAAAAAAGGGGGGTCAATGGCAATTCTTAAGATATATCCCATTAACTGGGATATGCAATTCTTCACCATCCAACCTAGAGAGTTGGAATACATTATGTCGCTTGCACTGAGTGATTATGGATGGGCCACTCCATAGGGCATCAAATTTTGCATGTTTTCCAAGCTTAGCTCGGTCTTCATCCCATTTTAAGATAATGTCTCCTTCAAATAAATCTTTTGATGAAGATTTCTTTTTGAAGTGTCTCTTTGTTTGCTATTGGTGACTGGTCATAGAAGCCATAGCCCAGTCCCTGATCTCTTAGAGCTCCATCAGCTCACACAGCTTGACCTCCATGTTATTTCCTTCTTCTAATTGCAGCTGGTGGGTGAGGTATAATGCTGGCAATTCAAGTGAGATGGGAAGCCTAGCTTCCCTTCCATATATGAGCGTATATGGAGAATTTCTGATTTCTCTCTTTGGAGTGATTTGATCAGCCCATAGAGCTATTTTTAGCTTAGCATGCCAAGTCCTCTGATTTTCTTCCATGATCCTCTTGATGATCCTGATCAATTTTTTTTTGGTGGACTCAGCTAGCCCATTCCCCTATTGGTAATAATTAGATGAAGTGCTAAGATATATACCATACCTCAGCACCCATTCACTTGTTTTGGTTCCTAGAAAATCCAAGGCGTTATCTGAGATTATGGTGGTCGAGACCTTGAATCTTATCACCAAGTCCTCATAAAATTCTAGGACCACACTTTCATTTGCCTCCTTTAGAGCAACAGCCTCCACCCACCTTGTAAAGTAGTTTGTGGCGGTTAGAACCCACTTGTGTCCAACACTAGAGGGAGGATTGATCATCCCTATGAAATCCAAGCCCCACTGCATGAATGGTTGCTCCACCAGAATAGGTTATAGAGGCATGGCAGACAACTATTATTTCCCATCAAAAAGTGCACACTTTTAGAAATTTCTTACCCAGGCATGGGTGTCCCTGAAAAGAGTAGGCCAAAAATAGCCATCTCTCATTATCCTTGTTGCAGTAGCTCTAAGAGCAAAATCACCACCTACTGGCCCGTTGTGGAACTTAGATAATACTTTATCAACCTGGATTGGGTCAATGCATCTTATAAGGACCCCAAAAAGATCCTTCTTAAACAATACTCCATCAACTAGAACATAAGGGAGAGACTGGAGCTTGAAGTACCTTCTTTTGGTCTTATCAAGACCCTACGAGCACTCGCCAATGAGGAGAAAATGCCTCAGGTTTGATGTCCAATCCTTTATGACAGCTGGCTCTTCTACTATAGCGACATCATGAATTAGTAAGTTGTCTTCCCCTTTCTATTTGAAGTCTACAACAAGGTGTTCGCATAGACCTCTTCCCCTCACCAACTTGGTGATCTTGATGTCTATGTCGTACTCCATCACCTTGTTGATCCACCCCGCTCTCTTCTCATTGAGGTCTCGATTGGTCAAGAAATCCTTGACACCAGGATGTGGAGCCATGAGGTGAATCTTGCTGTTAGACAACATATGCCTAAATTTCTTTAGGCTTCACACTAATGCCAGGACTTGCTTTTCTACATACGTGTATCTGAATTCAAAATACTCTAGCCCTTAGCTAAATAAAGAAAGTGGCTACTCGAGTTCATCACTATTTTCTTGGGTAAGCATGGCAAAGATCACTTCTTTATTACTAAAAGTGTAGAGGTTGAAGTCTTTGTTGAAGTCAGGGCTGATCAAAGTAGGAGCTCAAGTTATGGCCTGCTTGACGGCTTCAAAGCTATCCTTCCTTTTTGTTGTCCACTTGAACTCCTCACCCTTCCTTAGCATAGAGGTCAATGCCTTAACTATCTCTGTGAAATTCAGAATGAATCTCTGAATAAAATTTATCCTGCCAAAGAAACTCTGTAGGCCTTTCTTGTGCTTAGGTAGGGACATCTCCAGGATAGAACAAACTCTCTCGGGGTCAATGGATAAGCCTTCCCTGGAAATGATGTGGCCAAGGAGTTTCTCCTCGTGAATAGCAAACACACATTTCTTCAGGTTAAGTGAGATGTTAAACTCCCTACACCTTTCAAAAATATGCCTGAGGTGTTTCATGTGTTGGCCCACTTCCTTGGAGAACACCGTTACATCGTCGAGGTATACCAACATGTTGTTGTTTATCAAGCCTCCAAAAGCCATGTCCATGGATCGCTGAAAGGTAGCACCAACATTAACAACCCAAATTGCATCTTCTTGTAGGCAAATATTCCCCATTTAGTAGTGAAGGCCATTTTGTGCTGGTCACAGCCTTGTACCAAGATCTGATTATACCCTGAATAACCATCAAGGAGGGAGAAATGTTCGCTGCCTGTTACCTTCTAAAGGATTCGCTCCATGCTTGGGAGGGGGTAATGGTCTTTTAAAGAGACTTTATTAAGGTCTCTAAAATTGACACATAGCTTGATCTCCCCATTCTTCTTTCAAATAGGAACAAGATTGGCCAGCTAGGAGGAATGTTTGATTGGAAATATAATCTCAGACTCAATCAATTTTGCCAATTCCCTCTACATGAGAGGCTCAATCGTCAGGTTGATGAGTCTCTGCTTCTGTGTGACTAGCCTAATGCCTTCTTCTAATTCGATGGTGTGCTAAGCAAGTCTTGGGTTGAAGCCCTTCAAATCACTGTAATCCCATGCAAAAACATTAGCAAACTCTTGACACAATGAAATGAAAGTCTGCCTTTCTTGAATCATGAAGACTTTTCCAAGCGCAAGCAGCTTGTCCTTGAATATCTCAACCCTTTCATAATTCTCCTCCTTAGTTGTGATGCATGTCTTTTCATTTCTCAATTGGTCATCTCCATTGAAGATGCTCTCAAGAGTGACCAAACCTTTAGGGAGCTTATTGTTCTTTAATTGAACAATCTTGTTTCTGTATTGTTGCTACAGCTTCTCCTAGTTTTGTGTTGCAAATTCAGCTTCCTCCTATAGGAAGAAAGTTATTTTCTGGTCATTTTTGAAAACCTATCAGTTTGTAATGTTGTTGGGGATGGAGGGCTGAACTACCACCTTCAAGTAGCACAAACCATAGTCTCGACTTATCTCCTTGGAAACATCAAACTGAGCACTAATTGCTGCTAGCCTATCCACTTGTTTGTTCTACTCTCTGGGAATGGAGGTGATATTGAAATTAATGAAATCTTCCACTAAGTCCCAGACCCTATTCTTGTAGGACTTCAGCAAGGAATTCTTGGTCAGATTCTGGCCTTTCACTTGATTTACAATAGCTCACTATCTCCCAAAACTTGTAACTCCTTGATCCCTCTTTTTCTTGCCCATTCTAGACCATGGATAAGGTACTCATATTCTAAAATATTTCTTGTGCAATAAAATTGGAAATGAAAAGCTAAAAAGTATCTCTCCTTTGAAGGGGAGACTAACATCGCTCCACCACCAGCTCCTAGCCTACTTTTGGAATCGTCAAAAAATAGCTGCCATAGGCCCAGGTCCTCTTGGCTTGCTTTCATTACATTTGGTATGAAGGTACCCTCTTCGTGCATGAAGTAGACTCCAAGGTGTATCTCCTCTATGAACTTGTAAGGATCATGCTCAAAGTTATCATTTCCCCACTCATCCAAGAGTAGGTCTGTAACTCCTTCAAGAGCAGAGGACAGAGATTGGTCTGTCTGGGACTCTTTTGGGTCGATAATGGTGTAACTGACATTCATTACCTTGGGCAAATATGGCTCTAGATGGTCCTTTTAGAGTGGATTGGATTTGATATTTACCTTGGTCCCATACTTGGTTTTAAAAACTAGATAGGACCAATTCATTGCTAGATAGCCACCTATCTTTGACGTGAAGTCCTTGGACAAGCAAATTGTGAAATAAGGAGGGACATCTACTACCATTATATCATGAGGAATTGAGAAGGTTGGAAAAGCATGCAATGTCAAGACTAAACCCTTCAAAATCCCAACTATTTTTACAGGTGTCCCATCTAGTTGCAGGACTCCCTTATTCATCTCTTCATATTTTAGTCCCATCTTGTCAGCGATGCACTTGGGCATTACTGAGGTGTTAACCCCACTGTCAATGATGTAGTTGTGCACCAAGAAATCCCCTATAACCAAGGACACATAGAAAGGGGGAATTTTCTCTTCCTTCTTTACCTGGCTAGAAGTGGAAGGCTATCCATTCATCATCAAGACATTATCGGTTCTTGTTGGGATAGCTTGTCGATCTAGCTCATACAATTTCCTTTGTAGCATGTCCTTTTGTCCTAGTAGAGACAATGAATCCCATAAATATATGTTCATATGTAGCTTCTTCATCTGGTCCAGTATATTAAGCTGGGGACTGCCTCCCTTCAAGCTTTCTTTGGGGCTAATTCCAACCTGAATTGTAGGATGAGGGGCTAAAGGAACAAATGGCTATTTGAAGTTTGGGGCCTTTTGATTTGAGTGTGATGGAGAAGGTGCTGCTATTGCTTAGGTGGTAGCCTAGGCTTCTCCCATCTCTCTTCTCTTGAATCTTGTGTTGGTTGCAACACAGTCAGCCTGATTATTTGCAATGTCCACATAATTTACTAAATAAAATTCCCCTTCTAGATGATTCATGAGGGTAGAATTAGGCTGGGACTGATTTCTACTTGTGTTGGGTTGCATTGGAGCCTCAAAGACCTGGGAATGAGTGGCTGCCTAATTGTCTATATTCTAGAAAAAACCCATCATCTCATTTATATAAATAGCCTATTCCTAACCATATCCCATGGTCAAACAACTTGGTTTTTCCTGTACCATATTGTTTTAAACAGGTACCATGACTTTAGATAATGAAGAGGGGCCTAGGTTGTAGCCTAGAAATGTCTTGGTCTGGGTGAGCTAACCTTGTCCTTGATTATAGTTTTGAAAAGGGGGTCTAGGGGCTTGACCATAATGCTGATATCCTTGATTCAGTCTGTTGCTTGGAGCTTGTTGCCTTTTAAGAGCTACAAGTTCATTTGACATGCTCTGCAACAGACTCTTAACTTCATGAAGCTCATTGGATGGAAAAACAGTTGGTTTCTCTATGCTAGGTAGAGGAGCTAATGTGGGATTAATGGCCTAAATCAAAGGTAACATTTCTGGGAAAAGTTGCATGTGAGGTCTAGGGGCTATTTTCCCAGCCTGTACTAAGTAATTTTTAGCTGCTATGGCTATGTCATAAGCATTAGGTAGTATATGCCCTCCCATGGATTGTATCATCACATCAATATCACAGTTTAATGCTTTTAAATAATACAAGAAAGCATAGCTGGGAGTCAGTCTTACCAAAATGGAGATTCTATCCCAAGTCTTCTTAAACCACGTGTTGAAATCCTACATATACTCATGTGGGGATCTTTTTATGGTCGTTAGCTGCTCAACAAGCGAGAGGTCATCACTCTTTTCCCCAAAATGGTCTATCAATTGGGTACCCAATTCATTCTAGGAATGGATTGAATTTATAGGCAAGGTCCCGTACCAGTCAAGAGCCTTGCCTTTGAGAGACAATGCCAACAATCTGATGGCAATATTTTCTTCCGTGACATTGTGAATATTGCAGAGGTTAGCAATATTCCTAATGTGCTCAATGACTGTAATAGGCCCCTCTCCATCAAAATAAGGCACCTTTTTGAGGGCTGTTCCCAGGATTGGTCATAACGTGGGAGATTCAAGGGGATCTGACCACAAAAAGCTGTAAAGGGCAATGCCATAGCTGGGATGGGCTGTAACTGTGGCTCTACAATGAATGCATCCCTTACAATAAGTCTAGGAGGGTGGCTTGTTGAATAAGGATGGGTCTTCTCAAACCTTAGTCTTTTTGCTAAGTTCAAAGGCAACTCAACAAAATTGAAGGGAACCCCTTTAGAAGTAAACCTTGTGGTGACTTTAGGCATAGAAAGTTAAGAAACTGGTATTGATTGGAAAATTGAAGCTCTTACTAGTGGAGTCATCAGATGCTAAAAATATTTAATTTGTTGTAATAGGACCAGCATCAATCTTGAAACCTTATTGAGTTGTAAAATTGGTCCCACCAGGTGTGCCAAAAACTGTTGATGCAGAAGAGTGCACTCTGGGTAGGAGGCCAAGCTCCTGCCTTCTTCACACAACTATGGAAACTCCCTTCTCGCCTGTGGGACTGGCGAATCTAGAGGGGAGAGTCTCTAGATAAGGGCTAGATCCCTTTGATGCATCATATTCATTCTAGCAAGTGCTAACACACACACACACACACACACACACACACACACACACACACACACACACACACACACACACACACACACACACACACACACACACACAGGTATGTAATGGGGGGGTGAAAAGGGAGGAAGATTGTAGGAAAACAAACTAATATAAGGAGGTGATGCACAAAAATTAAATGACCTTCTCACCCTCACACTAAAATTAGACAAATGCATACATACACTTCACACTTGGCAGAAGGACCAGGCTGCAAGAAACTCGACAGGGAGGCTCTAGTGAAAATGTAGAAAATAGAGATTCACCAAGGTGCTATGAAATGCACACTATAAGTAATTCTTTCTATTTTTTCACTTCCAAATACAAGTCTCCTTGTCAGCTACATAAATAGAGCCTTGTAGACAATAGGTATGTTGGTGTCGAACCTGTGAAATCATCAAGAAACAATGACTAAACACAAATTAACACTCAAGACATACTCAGAAATATCTATCCAAGATAGAGGTAAAAAATGTGTTTATTGATTCAGGTGAAAATTTTTCCAAGGCTACGCCTTACAAATGTGGAAGATAATTCTCAAATGACATGTCCTCGATATATAGGAGAAGAAAGGAGGCCTTTTGGTGCCCCTTTTTACAAGTGGCCCATTTGCGTCCCTTCATTGGGAAGAGCAGGCTACCTTAAAATAAATGTTGCATCGACCTTGGCTTTGACTTCAAGCATTTTTGGCATGGCCACGCTACTCTCTCATTAATCGAGGCTACTTCTTGAAGGCACCTATGCATCTTGTCTACTCATAAATATGAAATGAAGAAAAAGGGGTCACACGGTTGGCTGTTTGCATCCTCTAATTGCAATTTGTAGCCACTATTTCACTTAATGGAGTAATTTCTTGTATCAATTCTCCCCTTCACCACTTGGACAACCTGTTTTCTCCATGCTTGGCACTTGTCTTTTCCCTATTTTGTCTCTTTCTGGCTCATTTGGCCCTCAAGGGTGATCTTCTGGTGGGTCACTGCATTTTTGGGCCTCCTTTCATGGTTGGCATCCTTTTGTTTGAAAACAAATAACTATTTCACTATATGAATTTTGACATTCATGCAGTCGTCATCACTTTGAAAACCAATGGCTAATTTTCTTCCTTAATGTTGACAGCGTCTAAGATGTCACTACTTTGGCAATTTGTCATTGGGTCCCTCATTGTCTTCTCTACGGGCTTTGTCTCCTCGGCCCTCTTTGTGGCTACTCTTTTTCTTGAAGTCCCTTCCTAGAACCTTCTCGAAGGGAAGGTGCCCCTTCATCCTTTGAAAGTACCCCCTTTAATTTGGGCTGAGAGTCTCCCACAAGGGTACCTACCCTTTGGGGTCCTTTGGTGGGTTGTTGTGCTCGCTAGATTAATTCATGGGTCCCCATAGAATTTTGTCTACAGACATTTTGTCCCGGCCCTGGCCTTTGCTTTGAACTATGGCCCAAATTCCTTTAGACTTTTTGTCTGAAGGAATTCCTTTGGACAAAAAGTCTGAAGGAATTCGGGACTTAAAAAAAATCTAACTTCCTTTTGGCTGCCTTTTCCTTTAAGTGCCTGCCCTCCACAAGGGCATTTAAACTTTGAGCTACCCTTCAACCATATAGCATACCCTTGAACCAAGCTATTGAACCAAAAATGGTTCAACGGTTCAAGTGGTTCAACCATTATGCACCAATGAACTTGCCAATGAGCCGACTGATGAACTAGGCCAATGAACCAAGTGATCTATTGAACTAGGCATTGAACCAATGTGTTGAACCAAAATTGGTTCAATGGTTCAATGGTTCAACCATTACGTGCTGAACCAATTGAACTAAATATTGAACCACTCACTTTGAACCAAGCTTGTTGAACCAAGCCGTTGAACCGAAATTGGTTCAATGGTTCAATGATGTTGAATCGAGACATTTGAATTGAGTGATGAAATTTTGTTGAACCAAAGGTTGCTAAACCATTTGAACCATGCCGATTGAAAACTACATTGAACTTAGCTGATTGAACCAAGGCTGAAGAACTTGAAGCTCGAACCAAGCACCTGTTGGGCAAAAATTGGTTAACAAAAACTATTACAACCTTGAGATTTAGGAAGAGGAACAATGAAAGGTGTCATACATGCCCTTTGTTATCTATCAGTAACTATTAAAATATTTGATTAAATGTTGTAAAAAGACTAATTGAGTAGTATTTGTGTTTGTAATGTATGCCTTATAACATATTGAATATATGACTGATCTTATTCCCATGTTACACTTAATTTTACAAAAAATTATTAATGGTACTTATGTCTTAACATGTGATTTGTTTATTTTTTGAAAATATTGAAGCAAAAAACATCAATCTAATATAGCCATAGATTTTTTACAAAATAAAAAAGTAAATAAAAAATGAAATTTAGATCCTAAAAATAAAAAAAAATTGTGTATGGAGATTAGTAAATTCCCCTAGGATCAAAGGTCAAAACAAAGTGATTTCAGTGCCAGATATCAAATTTTACATCAAAATAAACTAATTTTAGTGTCAGCTATTGAATATGAGGTCAATTTTTTTTTTTAATTTTTAGATATTATGTCTAAGGTTGAAATAAAGTTATTTTAATGTGTAATATCAATAATTTATCTAAAACCTAGGAGAAAAAATTGAAGCAATGCTTAAATAGAATGTGGTTTCACCAATATGTTTTTATAATTTGGAATTAATAGGTACATTAATCATAATTAATATAAATTGATTTAAAATAAATAAAATATGGTAAGATAATTTGAAATGAGTATAATGAAATTGAAGTATCAAAATCAACAAAGCAAGATTTAACAAAGAAAGAATAAATATAACAAAACATAAAACTTAGTTGTTGATGGTTTTTGATATGACTATGTGAAACCGAACAATAGTTGAAACTAATCAATTCATATTAATTCTATGAATGCCATAATAAAAATGATTTTAAATAATGAGGGAAAGGATTATCTAAAAAGGGTTAAGTTCAACTAGTATTATTGTCTTCTACTAACCAATTTTATCCTCTACTAGAAAATAACAAATATATGGGCACAATTAACTATGATCACTTAAAACAAACCTATATATAGGGGAAATTTTTGTGGTATTTTTTTGTTAATTAGTGAATATTCTACTTTTATAAATCTATATTTCATATTTTTTATGTATTGAACAACATAGAATCACTTGATTATTTGGGATGCAAGTTAATGTTTAGGGTTGGATCGCTATTTTAAATAAATTACTTCATGTTAATATTTTATGTCGGTACTTTGAAAGTAAATATAGGTACATTGGACTCACATTTTATTCTATCACATACATCTACTATAAGCTATCTACATCTCCTTCAACTATCTATAACTAGTGGGTTGATATTACACATGCAAATAACATGACCATCTACATATGTAGATGATTGATTACATATTCTAGAATCCATCTGCTTATACAAACAACTATCTTTTAAAGATACAAATGACTACATTCATATGTTGGTAGTCATCTACATATTCCAATGATTATTTGCATATTCCAGTGGATGTCTATATATGCAGATGAACATCAACATATGCAGATAGCCTTTAGCATATGTATATGGTCATCGACATATGCAAAAAATTGTATGTATATACAAATGATTATGTGCATTTTGATGTTATTGATATACAACCTAAAAGGACATAAAACCCCTAAAACTTAAATATTATTGCATATTTGGATTCCTCTCAAAAAATTATGCAATTTCAAAAAAATCATCATAATCTATGTTTGTATGTAGAAGTTTCAACCTTGATAAGTTGGTGAGTTGATAGTGCACTTAAAAATGACCATCTGCATATGTTAATGGTTGTCTACATATGTCAACGATTGGCTACAAGTGCATTGTCAACTTGCCAACTTACTGAGGTCATAACTTTTGTATATAAACTCATATTGTGATGGTGTTTCAATAAATTATATAATGTTTCAAAAAGAATCCAAATATGTAATAATATTTATGTTTAGGAAAGCATTTTATTCATAAAACCTTGATTTACTTACATAATTAATCACCTTCCAAAATGATTCTCCACCATTTTAAAACTGATTTGCTTAGAAACCTCTATGAATTTTTATACACCACTAAAAAACATTGCCCTTATATATAATATTGACATTCAAATGTGCACAAATGACATGAAAATCACTTCTTTAAATTTGAAACCCTAATAGACCTTATAATAGCTAAAAACATGTAAATAGAGAAGGGGGAGTGTAATGGACTAAGATGACTCTAATAACCCCTGTGATGACTAATAAATACTTAGATAACCATTATTTTGAAGAGGGTAATCAATCCCATGTAGTTTTACCACTTAGAGTGATTTGTGTGATTATGATCATATTTTTACATGAATACATATAAATATGGATTGAATATTTGGTAATGCTTTATTTGACCTGCATGAAATAAGATCCTAAGTTTACTAAGGACTAATTTAAATTATTATAATTATCTATGGAAAGAATAGGGAAGCTTTTCTCAGTGTGAAATAGTATAAGTGCGCTAAATATTGAAATTTCCAACTGATAATATGTGAGTTAGATATGAATTTATAGTAGTCCAAAAGGGGAAAAATCATACAACCTATCCTAAAAATACGGACCATATATAAGGTAGGATCTAAATTTGAAAAGTTAATGTTAACCATTTTGGGTCACCATGGAAGAGCAACATCTAAATTTAGTTCAGGATTTAGGATTGCCTGCAGGGTTTTCAAGGTTTAGTCAAAGTTAGGTGAAATGGATAAGTAAAAAAAACAAAAGACTTAGTAGGTTCTCAATTTGGCCTTTTCCTTTATTTTCGATGAAATGGTCTTCATGTTTCTTGTCAAAATATGAGTCTGACATTTTGTATAAAGGACAGTCTGCATGAAGCTCAAAGACTTCACAAGATTTTTATTAGTGTTAATATTTGAAAAAATTGTTTTATAACTAGTTGAAACAATTATTGTGGAAAAAAAATCTTTAAATAATTAGGTCTTTAGAATAATTATTTTGAAAAAATCTAGGTCAAAAGTCATGAAGAAGAGAGAAGGAATCACTTTCGAGAAGATTATGTCAAAGATTTTACATAAAATATAATTAAAATTTTTCACAAAGGTAAGATGCATGAAATATGAGTTGGAGGTTTTATAAAACATGAAGAAAACAAAAATTTTGAAGGCTAAAGGCCTGAATAGAAATCATGATAACAAGAGTTCTAAAAACTTCATGAAAATTGTTCAAGGTGTCTTTGGAAAAATGTTGTGAAGGCTATTCATAACTTTTGATGCAAACAAAAGTTACAAAAATTAATTTCTTGATAGAAATTTTAAACAAAAGTTTCAAATATCAATTCCTAGATAGAAATTTTGAACAAAAGTTTTGAAGATCAATTCCTGGATAGAAATTTTGAACAAAAGTTTTGAAGATCAATTCCTGGACTACCACATGTCATGTTTCCATTGGTTCAATTCAACATATTATACCCCTTTTTTACCACTTTTTTCAAATTGTCACATAACTTTAATTGGCCATATCTTTTGATTTTAGTGTTATATTGAAAAATCATAAATTATGATGGAAATATCTCAATGAACTCTACACTATGATGATATTTTTTGAAATATTATAATGTAGAGTATTCCTAGATCACACCTCTCGACTTAAAAACTTTTGGTCCACAAAAAGTCTTAATTATAAAAAAATAAATAAAGGTACGAATCTCTCATCTATCTTCTTATCTCTTCTATCAAGCATAAACTCTTCATGAAACTCTTCAAGTAATCAAGACTAAAATATCAACAAAAGGAACTTGATTGTCCTCACCTTGATTCATGATCATCGATGGCTATCTCTTAAAATTATGGGGCTATAATTTTTAGAGTAGATCTTAGGTTCTCCTAACATCTATCTCTTGCATTCACCTACTCTCTCCCTTGAAAAGGGGCTAAAATATGTAGCTTATCCCAAAATAGGGGCTATCTCTTAGAATATGATAGCATGCACGATAGTGCTTCACTTTTCTCTCAAAGGTTGACTACCCAAACTATATTCTACAAACCTAGGTGAAAAAGAGTGTTCATGACTCCCTTTTATCTCTGTTAAATAACATTTGTACACTCTTGGTGTTTTGGTATTTTCCTTAGTGAATTCTCTTATCCTATACATTGTCTGACACTCACCAACTAACTTGTTATCATATTCTCCTTGTTCAATTTTTTAAGAAAATTAAAAATAATACATTGCATACTAAGCGGTATTATAAAATGTCACCACTTTTATAATTTTCCCTTCTTTGGATCTTAAAATCTAAATGAAACATACATGGGTTGTAAAAATAACTCTATTTACAAATGTTGTCCAAATTTGGGTATTACAAAATGTGCATACATATAATTTCACATGCATACATTTAAAATAAACATATTTCAATAAAATAAAATTAGATGCCAACATACATCCATCGAAAAAAAGTTATTTAATTAAGTGCTACTCACCATGGAATCCCTTTTTATGTTTATGCCACTTCATCTTCCTTGTGGAAGAACAACTCAACTCATGTGCATGCAATATTGCTTAGCAACATGTCTACTACTATCATACCCCAAAATATGATTTGAAGAACCTTTTCTTGGAGTTATCTCTCAATGGAGTTCCTCTCTACCCATCTTTCCAAATGCTACAAGAAGTGGCAAGTAAAATAAACATGATAATTCAAAATAAACAATGATACAACCTCTCAAAATGGGTTTCTTATGACATGCTTCTCATTTTAGATGGCTAATCCAATTTCCTCTCAATGAGTTATCTACCTCCACACTTTATCATACAAATAAAATTAGTTTCCTTAATGATTCTTCAAGAACGGAAAGATAAAAAGTGATTTATAGGTTATTTAACCATGATAAACAAAACTTAGCTATGATAAAATATACTATCCATCAAAGTAATACTTTATTACCAACCCAAGCTGATGGATGCTCCTCTTTGGGTAGGTCTATTTGGATAGGTGGGATTTATCACAAGCTACCTCTTGGCTTGTTGTTACTCATAACTTTTGTCTTACTTATGGATGTTTCTTCCTTATTACAAGGATCCTTGAAAAACTTTGGATGGAGTTTTGGATTAATTTTATAACGATTTTTGATCCAATGGAAAATTATGTTGTAATTATTGTAATAATTCTTATCCATTTTCTTGGAAAATAAACCCTTATTTTTATTCTCCATATTCTAAATTGGAGAGTGGTCTTTAAAAATTGTTTCCTTATTCTTGATGGGCATGATCTATATCTGTATGTAATTTCTATTCTAACATATGGAAACATAATTTTTATTCATTTATCAAAAAAAATGGAAATGTACACCAAAATGTATATGTTTCCCAGCCATTCTTGTCATAATTTAAGAAAACATTGGATTATTTAAACGTATACCCTTAGGAATGTACCTTGTGCAGTGTAAGTGTAATAGGGGAATGTAATATCTCTTCCTTTTCTATGTCCATATCTAAATTAACATGTTATACATTCTTGTTGGATACTTGTCTCATGACTAAAATTATATGCCCTTGTTTTTTCCATCTTACATTCTCTCTCACCATCATCATGAGAGGCATCAAGTTTCTATCTGGCCTCTAGGAAATATTTATAATAGACACTTGGCCTTCATTTTACTCTTTCCCATGATAAAAATACAATAAACTAGCTTAAATTTCCAAAATAGGGTCTCTTCTCCTTTGTAATGGCAAAAAAATCTCTCTTTTAAAATAGGCTTCAATACAATGTTTTACTTGCATGGGTTGTTCTTGTAGAGATAGTGGCTTGGGACCTTTTCCTCTAAAAAAATTTCTTGCTTTTGTTATTCTCCAAATTATCAATTACCACTAAAATATCCCAAACTTACACTTCTAAATTACAAACTAGAAGAATCTAACATGAAAATGTTTTTAAAAAGGCCTTTGGAAAACCATTATGATACCAAACTTGATCTGAAAATGGGCACCACAAAATTGACTTAGTTTTCTCCAAAAATTGAATACTTTACAAATTTTATCGATTTCTCATAAAAGTATTAAATTTTTTATTAATAATTAAAATCAACATTAAAAATTTATTATAAATATAAAATAAGTAATAAAATTGAGATAAATTCAAACCAGCTAATAATGGAGTTCATCCCTGATGGACTACCTCTTTGGGTCCATTTAATTTATGAATCATTCAACTAATTTTATTTTAAAAAGGGAAATAATCTCCCATTAATGGGATTAAAATTCATCCTCTCCCAATAATGGTTATGTAGAGTGTTATGAAAAATAACCTATATTACACCATCCCTATCTTTGATCTTGGCTTGATCTCAACTTGTAAATGCCCTGCATTATTATTAAGCTTCAATATTCATAAATAGTCTTTCAACTTATCACTATGCTTGATAGCATCCTCGTACATGAACCTATTAAAAGATAACCTTTTAATCATTTATCATTTTCCTTATACCCTTCATAAGTCACTCGCTCATCCACTCATCTCATTTCATTCATTTTCCTATCTCCTTTCATTTTACGCTCTTACTAGCTTCACATAAGTTCATAGCTTCTCGAGGCTCAAAAAACTCAAATCTTGTTTTATATCTCATGGATATAACCTTACATCATGGATTATTTCTCCTAGCCATAACATACTTTCCTCAACCCCTTCGAACCTCTCACTCACTCTTCAACATTCACTTGCCCACCTTAATCTCTATAATGTGACTACTTCCTTGTAGCCTTTTTTACAAAAAATATCTTTAGTTAGAACATTATGTAAGTCATCCAAAATATATAAAACTATTTTTCAGTATCCTCTATATTTTTCTTACTTCCCAATAAGTTTCATAAACTAAATCTTTATGGAAATACCCATTCTCTTGTAACCACATTGCTAATTAGGTCTTGTAGCCCTTCTTTCACTTGCTTAGTCACTAAATCTATACCATATAGTACTGTACTAGTTATAAAACTCTTTAATACTTCTATAAATTCCTAAACATACATTATTAAAATTTTTAGGACATTCCCATGGTTAGAATGAAAGATAATGGATTTTCAATAATGAAACCCTAACTAAGCTAATGGGCTTGACTGTGTAGAATAAGAGAGATAAAAATGAAATATTTTTGGTTTGAAATCTCTTTAATATACTATGATAATTTTACAAGGTACATAATGACAATTTTAACCTATCTAAATAGATAATTATCCTTAATCAATCATGTTATGTCTTATAACTAGTAAAACATAAAACTCTGAGTCCTCTTGTAGGATTCTGTAATGGTATAATGATATTTTTCACTTCAAAGAGGTTACCAAACTCCAAATGGGTTATTATGATGAAATTATTTACTTTAAATCATAATAATAATTAATAAACTCACTAATAACTCACTTTATCAAAAACATACACTCCTTCCTTGACATTCTAACTGAGCAAGAACAGGGGTTTTGACTGTGCAAATAGGGTTATACTTACATGTGGACTATGCATTGAAGATTTTACATTTGTATTAAATTAAAAACCATAAAATATACTATTAAAATAATTATAATCTTACCTATATACTATATCAATTATAACAATGATCTTCTTGATACAAATACTCCAAGAAACATTGAGACACCACATTGTTTGACTATCACAGTCCACAACAAGATTTTCATCTACGAGAGTTTTTATTTTAGATAATTTATATTTTAAATACATAAAATTACAAAAATAAACTTATAATGATTTATATATACCCATATATTATTAAAAAATGTTCTTTATTACACCAACAATTATCAACTCCATTAAATCTCTCTCTTTCTTAATTGTAACCTACAGTCTCTTACTCAGACCTGTAACCAACATAAAGAGAGATATATGAATAACCTAAAAGAATTTAAAATAAATTATAAACAAAATTAAAATTAAATAAAAAATTTATAGGAGAGAGATCAACAAAACATATCTTTTTCTTCATTAACAAACATCATTATTCACATTACATATGCAGTCCGTATTTGGACTGTGTTCTTCATGGAGAGTGTGCATTATTATTTATCAATCCATCTCAATATTAGATTATCAGTTATGTATTTATTCCCTCCTATCCTAATATATAAAAACCCCTTATATATATACATTACCAATTCTTTTTATTACATCATACAATCTTTCCTACTATCTTGGCAACTTTTATGCAAGGCTTTTTTACATAGCCAACTCAATGTAGGAGTGGCAGTTACACTTGAAAAAGACTCTTGATTTTTCATGAAACTTAGGTAATTAGTTTTAAAATTTATTTAAAAACTTTTTCCATGACTATTTGGACCTTTTTACAAATATTCTTTCTCCTACTCACTTCATACTATGCCCCATGGTCCTTCTATGTTTAAGTCTAGGTTTTGAATTTTTAAACTTTCAATTTTGAAGGGAAAAATCCAAGTACATAAAAAACACACTCCTTAAGATTAATAATTAATATAAAGACAAATAAATTGACCCTATATGATCTTTCACATACACCTACATCCCAAAATGGATCATCTATGACGCCTTACTAGCATATGAGCCTTCAACAACTAAAAATTTGCTTTGATACCTATATGATCCTACATCATATTCCCCAAGAGGGAGAAAAATTGAGTGATAACACAATATATTTATTTATATTCTTAAAAATTTCCTTCACTTTCATTTATTTTATGACTTCCTCTTTGCTTTTCTCACATTTACCTTTCTCAATTCTATCTTATTTAGTCTTCATTATTCTATTCCTTGTTTTCTTTTTCCATCTTCTACTCCTTAATTATTTATCATTTGTAAGTATCCATGATTCCATTTAATTTTTAATCAATTCATGGTTCTCATACCCTTATTCATCATTCTCTCTAGTTTCACCTATACAAACAACATCCTCCATGTTTATTTTATGAGTGTCATAAGGCCAAATTGCTTCTTCACTAGCTCTTTGAGCTTGTATGCTTGGTTTGAGTGTTCATCTCAGTTGTTTTTTACTCCATATAAATATATTTATCCTCTTAAATAAACTTGAATTTTATACATGCTTATTGAAAAATTGTTGCATTTTCTTCTTCATTCCTTGGTTCACCCAACTCTGCTACAATATCATCATGCAAGCTAGTCATATTATCACCTTGTATTAGATTCATTTTATTATATTTGTAATGCTTGATCATGAGATATTATGGCTCATCTTATCTCTTATTTATTTTCTTATGAGATTCAATCTTCTCTTGATACTCCATACCTTCACTATCCATCTAATCCATGCTTTTTATTCCTTGTTCAAGAGTTTTGTTAATATCATCATGATTGTTAGCACCTATGACATTAAAATTTTCCTCATTAATATATTATTTGAGATCACTCATGAGATTATCATTATATTATTCACCTACATGAAACCCTTTTAATGGACTTAAAAACTTTTCTAGAATCTCTAATTCCTCTTTCAATGTGAGAGCATCTATCTCTCCATAATCTTCATCAAACTTAGGACCTTGTTGTCCTTCAACTTCTTCAAAATTATGTTATATAATAATATATTCAGCAATTAATTCCTCATTTATTAATAAGTATTCATATATATTTGAATTTAAACTCTCACCTTACTTCCCATTTTTGCTTATTGACATTTTTTCCATGATTTTTAGTCTCTTTCCATGACCTCATTCATTGATTCAAAGAGTTCATCATAATACCTATCATAAATGACTTTCTTACCTTTCCATTTTCTTGTGTTCTCTTCAAACACTTCATGATTCTTCATTTGATTACTCAGATAGATCATCATTCCTTTTTCTTTGTTTGGTTCTATATCTTCAATTTTATTTTTGAATTTTCAACTTTATTCTTTCCTGATGATCTCTTAGAGTGTACCTACAATACTTACTTTTTGTACCCTTTCCATGCTCTTCATGACCCATATTCTACCTTGTACATTCTTGGATGGAGATTGGCTTATTATATCATCTTCTTCATGCTTATCTACTTGATAACCTATCATGTTAACTTGATGTAACCTTCCCTTTATTCTTTTCCTTCTTGTTTTATCTTATCTTCCACCCAAATTATTGGCTCGAATGACCTCTTACTTGAGGTTTAATTTATATATATCATCAATTGATTTATTGAGCTACTTATGCATTAAATATCCATGTTCTTGTATTGTCCTTGAGGTTTTTACATTACTCTTCACTTTTCCAACCTGTATATTAGCATCTTTCTTCTCATATGCATAATAAAATTCAAGTCCTAAGCAATCATCTACCTCATTGAAGGATTGTTGCATGGTTAGTGCCTATATCATGTCTAATTGGTTTACCATCATTTATTCCTTGTGAACTTACTTTCTTGATTCAGTTTTAATGTTTATCAAATCATCATGAAACTATTCTTCTATATCATCTTTAACATGATGAAAATCTTGAATCTTCATCATGTTGTCTTCTACAACTTGTCCTCTTCCCTCATTATCTTCATTCATTTTAATGGGTGATTTACTTGACCCATTTATCACAATATTTAATGTCTCATTCTTGACCTTCATCCAACTTTTATTTACACCTATATACACATACTTAAATGCAATTATAGAATATAAAACAAGATACCAACAAGTCTCTATGAATTACTCTCTCTTGGACATTCTCCTCTTTTTCTTATCTTCTCCCTCAAGTGTTTCTCTTGGATTTTCTCTCTCTCCCTCTCTACATGTTATCCTCAATGAGAACTCATTTCCTAATTTCTCTTTCATGTTTATCTCTCTTAGAGATACAATCACTGATAGGGAGTCAAATTAATGATTCTAGATAATCTAACTTCAATTTCAAATCTTTCAAAACTCTTAATCAATTAACACAAACATTCATGAAGCATACACATCATTCATAGCAATGAACAAGAGATACAATGCAATATCAAGCACATAACACATGACATATGTGGGAAAGCCTCTTTGGGGAGAAAACCCACTAGAACCTACAATTAGACTCCTATCCTATAATAATAATAATAAAAAAATTATACTATTATAAATTGATCAAGGAACTATCATCCCTTATTTTAGTGAGACTGTAATCCCATAAGGAGCTACTACACCTATTTATCTAATTTTCAATAAAAACTATAACTTTATCAAGTTTCATCTTGCAAGGAAGCTACAAGCCCCTAGATGTTGAGTAGCCATAATAACACCTATGAATATAACATCTCCTAAAACATTGATTTCCTACCAATCTGATGGAGATACAAAGTATATCATCTCTCTTCAGCTCTTCACACTCAATGCATCTAAAACCACCTTTTGGATCACTCTTGACCCCTTAGTAACAAATTTGTCACCACATCAACAACATAATCAAATAGTCATACACATAGACCTTAATCTTATCTATTCAACAAATCATCCACTGATCACACTTACTCTCCTTCACTTCTCAACCCTTCACTCTAAACCACACACATGCCACTATAAAGTCTCACAAGTCTAAAAATCATCATTTTTGATTTCACTATTTATAGATCATTCATGATTATCAATACCTTGGTCAGCCATTAGGCGTGCCTTATCCCTTAAATATTCTCACATATAAAGACATGAATCAACACAATCCACATAGGTCAGCCATAGCATTTATGGGTCACCCTTAAGTAACTACACCTTTCAATTAGGCCGTTGTAGCCCTTATAAATCTCATGGAGACTCATTCACTCCTTTACCATCCTACTGATCAAAACAAGAACATAAGACCAATTAAAAATACTTATTCCACTCTAAATGACCCCTTAGTAATCCTAAAATGACCAAAATTACCATTAAACTCTTGTGTGTATTCTCAAACAACTCAAACATTGATCTTGTAGACATGTAAATTATGAACAAACACATAATCAACTTCTTAGGATTTGTTTATACTTAAGATAGATTCATCACACCTAAAAAATCCATATATAACATTCTCATGAAGTATATAACACTCCATAATAAATAATTCATCATGAAATATTGAAACACCATCAGAATGAGCTCAAATATCCTTCTCAAGTTATTTTCAAAGCATGCATAAACACACAATCAACTTTAAACCTCAATATATTTGATTGTACACAATTTCATATCTTTAAATTTATATTTATATATGTTCCTTGGATTCCTATACAAATTCACTTTTTAAAACATGATCAAATTCTACTTGGATCAAAATATATTGCCCAAAAACTAGACACTGGTCTTTCCTTCATTAATTTTAAATATTTAAATTCAAATGGTCATAGTTAAACCTATGTCACTTTGATCGCATCTTGTGTCCTCACATCTTAGATAAAATATACACCATGGATATTATTCTAAATTTAACTCATATTATGCCACTAACCAAACATTAAACCTTTAATAGTTGACCTCACCTCATGAAATCTTATAGTCTTGACCACATACGCTTCATTGATCTCATCAAGATTGTCCTTGCTTTAACAATAATAGACAACTAACACTTTAACATCTTGACTTAAATACACACCATTTATCTTGATTAGTAAAAACATCATATCATGATTATATCTTAGAAAAATCTTGTTCTTTACCTCTTCTCAATGTTAAATTTTGAACACTTATCCTCATCTCATTGCTTCCTAACACCTTAGAACAAACATGCTCCGTTGATCCTTATGTAAGGAGCTTAATATTTAACTTTTATAACCAACTATCACTTTGAACTATTTGATTTGATTCATGTGTTTAGATAAATTTTTATGATCTCCCATGAACCATTAGATCTTCATTTGGTCCTGATCTTCATCTCTTAAAAAATTGACTATGGGGACCATTGCTATCTGCTTGAAAAACTAACTTTGGACCTCAATAAATTTTGTTGCATTTAGATGCATGATATAAATTTAGACCATATGATGTAATCACATAGGATAATACAACCATTTATCAATATTATCTTGTAACCTTCATGTGTGCAAGATATAACACCATTAATCTACTCACTTAGATTTTTTTGCCTAGACCCAACTATGTCAAAAACTCCCTAGGAGGGCAACTTTGAACATGCATATCTTTTATTGAGATTCATCTCATGACCTAAAATTTATCACATAGAAAATAAGAAAAAAAACTAAGAAACCCCATATGATTAACTAATTTTTAAAATACCACATGTATTAAATATTACTAAATCAAAATGCCTACTCAACTTTTCTTGTCACATTGCAAATTTGGATATGGGAAAACACTATCAAACTATCTGGGAGCCCAAATTTTCACTTGCATATATTATGTTCTAATTAATCACATGAAATTAAATTTAATAAATATAAAATAATCATAAATATGATCACAACCATATGATTATCTCCCCTTAACTCATCCACATGTGGTAATGGTGATGTCAACAAACTGCCTACTTAGATTTTTTACCACTAGACCCAAAATGTCTAAATGAAAATAATGGTCAACCAGATGAGATCCACCCATGAAAAAAATAACTAAAAACATTATTTACTTCTAATAATAACCATTATACATTCTCAATACTTTATGCTCATCCATAATCATCTCAAACCATGTCAAAATTGAAGATCGACCAAACATACTTCAAGCATACTAGGGCAAGCACATTGCACACTTTATCATTATCACTTAGAATATCAAGGATCTTCATCCACTCACTTAAAAACCTCCATTACATCACCATAAAATCATTAAAAACTCTCCAAAAATATCCCCCTTTGTCATTGATGTCAATAACCATCATATAGTAATATATAACCCACCTTGCTTCTCTCTTTTCAAGCATTCCGAAAATAGGAAATTTCACCCCATTTAACACAATGAAAAAGTGGGAACCAACTGATCCTAAGGACCTAAAAAAAACAAAAAAAGTATAATACCATCTTATAAAGATAATATAAACTCCCCCTTACATTGAACCTACCTCTTCTTGCCTTGAAAATTGCCTCTTGCTCCATGCCAACACTCTTTTTCAACCAAGCACTATAACCAATGCAAAAAGAACATTAAAAAGTACTAAAATATGATGTAATATATCAAGAAACATATGATAGGGAATCCCCCTAATATATCTAAGTAATTTCACCTCTTGAGAATCTTCAAATATTCATACACCATAAAGAACCACCACACATGCTTACTAGCCTTCTATCTCAAACAAAAATAAGAACCATAAACATAACTTCATGCCACTCATAAAATAGGGAACATGATCTAAAATAACCTAAGATATATCCTTGAAACACTCATGTCTTTCTCTTTTGAAGAAACTAAACACAAATACTCTTCTTCTTTTAAGGCCTGTCTAATCTCCTTGTAGCCCTACTTGAAACTTTCAAAGCAAGAAAATTTTATAAGACACACATTCAAGATCTAAAAATTCATATTTGGATCACTCCCATATTCCCCCTCAAGAACACCATTTTTCAACACCCAAATCCTCCTCTAAAAAATACTTCCTTCACAAATTTACTAGTCAATTAGGCCTCCATCTTGATTAAAAAAAGAATAATTTAAAAAAGACAAACCTTCAAATCTTTATTAATCTTGATTTTACAACCCATTTGGCCCATTAAATCTATTAATAATCCTTAGATATCAAATCATAAGTAAATCCACTTTTATTGCATATCTCAAAACCCTCAAATATCAAAATAAACAGAATCAACAAACATCCTTCTATTCAATGCCCACCTCTGAAACTTCTTGCACACTTGGAGACAACCATCACATACTATTGAACCAAAATTTGAGCCTCCATACATTTGGGAACCCATACATCCTAAAACCCATTTTTAGACCTAGTTTCCCTTAAGACAAAACTTAGAAAATTGATAACACTAAAAAATCTTCAATTTGACTTTAACATATCTTCAAACCATAAAACCACCTAGAGCATGCCATAGTAAGATCAACATACCTTTCTATGGAAAAGATAATCTTGACAACTGAAAAATCTTCCTTTGCTACCTAAAAACCTTCAATCTGACCCTATAGACTGAGCATACACAATTATCAACATGTCAAAAGGACAAAAACATATCATGGCATCATTATGACATCATAAAAAAACTTTTCCCATATTGACACACCACCTCTAATTAGATATATGCATCTCTTTCCTTTTAAACCTTCTAAGGAATGCCATAACAATACTTGCTTCTCCACTGAAAGGAGTCTTTTAAGAAGCATAGATAATGACCTCCTCTTCACCATAATGTTCTAAAACAAAGTGAAGCCAGGAGTTTCTCGTAACTCCTCATATTCCTTATCCTCCTTTTTCATTTGATGATTATATTTATTTTTCTTATTCTTAGGCTTAAGAGAAACAACATTCTCATCTACTACAACATTCTCCTTCTCTTCTATGATTGGATTGACAATACATGGAGACAACAGAGATTCATGACATAACTTTTCATCTGTATAATCTCCATTAAATCTTGGAACCTCATCACCATGTATTGACAACTGATGTTATTTTAATTATTTTTTCTTAGTAACATTAGGATGTCTACTTGGATCCATACACACCTCAGATTTAGCCTCACCTATCACCTTGGTCTTCTCCATGGGATTGATATCTTCATTCACAACATGAGAAAAAATGAGAGCCCTTGGAACTCTTTAAATTTTGAAACATTATGCACCATATAAAACATATTACTTGGACCTACAGACTCATCATGACTCATACTTTTCACCTTTGGTTTCCATGAGTTAACTTGTCTTCTTCCTTATACTTTGGGAACCTAATTGAACTTATTTTGACTTAATGGCCTTTACTTGTAGAACCTAGCAATGTGGCCAATCTTATCATAGTTGTATAAAATAATACTCCTTGATGGAAACATAGTTTGTCTTACCTTATTTGGATATAAACTTGCAATGTGTCCTATGTCATGAAAAATGAAACAACCTCCTCTTTTTTAAGAGGACTCACCTTGTCTAACCTTATGTGGACAATGATTTGCAAAGTGTCCCACATCAAGATAGTTGAATCACTTAACTTTTCTCACACCTTTTGAATAATGACCCCCATCATAGTTCCATGCAAACTCATTTCTAATAGGTCTATTTCATTCTCTAGTTTTATTCCCAAACTGATTACATGTGTAACAATATCCATTGAAACTTTTATACCTCATGGAATTTGAATTTTTGATCTAGTTTGTCTTCATTATGCTAGCACATTCATTCTTTTTCTCATGATTTTTATTCAAAGTATAATTTTCCTTATTTACATTAGTCTTCATTTGGTCATAAGTTATATTCTCTAGTTCTTCTTTGTATGTAAGACCAGTTCTATCAATTGTATGCTTTTGAAAATTCAAAATATTATCTAGATCACTTGAGCTCTTTTTAAATCTCAAAAATGATTTTACCTTACTAGATGTCTTCTTTAACTCACATTTTAATGACTCATTTTAAATTATATATCTTGAATATTCATCTTTTTTGGTTTTCAAGCTTGTAGATAGAGTTTTTAATTGACAATTGAGATGCTTGACTTTATATTCATGCTCCTTAGTATATTCATTAATTATTTCTTCAGACACTAAATTAATCCTCATAGTCGTTGATTTGAGACTTCATCTTATTATTAATCTTCTTTTCAATCTTTAGTTCTTCAAAGGCATTCATCAATTCAGTCTCATTATCCACCTAATTTATATAAATATCTGAATCACTCCAAGCAGACTCTTTTTTATATGAACAAATTCATTCTTCAGCCATGAACATGGCTTCATATTCAATGTCATCATCATCTTCATCATCATACTCTAATTCATTGTCTTCACTCTCATCTAATGAGTTGCAATCTTCTTTGGTGTAGAGACTCTTCTTGTTATTGATAGACTTCTTGTTGTTGTTATACTTTCTAAATCCTTTCTTACTGTATGTCTTTCTATCTTCATCTTGGACTTCACCATGCTCTTTATCATCATTATTTTCATCCTTATGAGGGCACTTACAATAAAAATGTCTTATCTCTCCACAATTGAAACATTTGAAGGGTAGTTTACCCTTATACTTCCCTGAGTCTATTTTCAATTTCCTAGTAATCAAAGCAATTAGTTCATCTTCATCAATATTAGAATCGTCATCCTCCTTAGGTTTATTACCCTGGAAATTATTATTTGGAGTTATTTATATCTTTAATTTTTCTTCCTTCTTTGATGGTATATCATCATTTACTCTCATCTCATATGCAGTAAGAATACCATGAAATTCATTCTTATTCAAGTAAGTAAGATCATAAATTTATTCTACAACAAACACTTTTAGAATAAACTCAAGGGATAGAGACCCTAATACCTATTGACCTATAGTATCCTCTTCAAGTTTCTCTCCAAGACCCCTAATGATGTTCAAAATATCATCAACTCTCTATGGAAAGGATGCCACAAATCCTTCTTCCTTCATCTTAAGACTAAAATTATCTTCAGTGAGTCTACAACTTTGCCAACATAACCTTTGAATATCCTTCATAGATTGTCTTTAATTTATCCCACATTTATTTGGCATATATGCAATGTATTACCTTAGTGTATTCAATCTCTAAAAGACCACAAGTGATATCATCCATTAGTTTAGAATTAATCTCAAACAACTTATTATCTACAATAAATAACCATCCATAACAAATTTCCAAATATTAAACCCTAGAGACATGATGTAAGTCCTCATAATTTCACTCTAAAAATCATAATTAGATCCATTAAACATAGGATCTTGGTTAGTAAATAAACCTCCTTGATGACTACCCATATTGTACCTTGGATCGCCTTTAAGCTATTAAGCATTTATCAAAGGACTTGCTCTGATACTAATTTTTAGAAGTATAATCACTGAAAGGGGTGGTGAATTAGTGAGTCTAGATAATCCAACTTCAATTTCAAACCTTTCAAAAGTCTTAATAAGTTACCACAAGAATTCATGAAGCATACACATCATTCATAGCAATAAACAAGAGAGATAATCCAAGATTAAGCACATAAAACTTGACACATGTGAGAAACCCTCTTGGGGGAGAAAATCCATTAGAACTTACAATTGGAATACTATCCTATAATAACAAGAACTAATTTAGAATAAAAATTTTGATCAAGGAACTACTAACTCTTACTTAAGTGAGATTTTAATCCCATAAGGAACTACTACACTTGTCTAGCTGAGCTACCATAATAACTAAATCTTTATCAAGTTTCACCTTGCAAGAAGGCTACAACCCCCTAGTTTTTGAGTAGACACAACAACACCTATGAATAGAACATCTCCTAGAATAATGATTGCCTTATAGTATAATGGAGATAAAAATTATATCAGCTCTCTTCAACTTTACACACTCAATACATCCAAACCCACCTTTTAGATCACTCTTCACTCCTCAACAATAACTCTATCACCACATCAACAACATGACCAAATGTTCATACACACAAACCTTAATCTTCTCTACTCAACAACTAATCCACTAGGCACACTTACTCTCCTTCACCTCTTAACCCTTCTCTCTAAACCACACACACATGCCACTCTAAAGTCTCACAAGTCTATAAATCATCATCTTTTATTTCATTATTTATAGAGAATTCATGATTATCAACACCTTGGTCAACCATTATACATGCCTTAGCCTTTAAGTATTCTCACATATAAATACATGGCTTAACACAATTCACATAGGTTGGCCATAATATTTATGGGTCACCCTTAAGCAACTACACCTTTTAATTAAGCCTTTGTATCCCCCTTATAAGTCTCATGAAGACCTATTCACTCCTTTAGAACTCTATCAAAAAAAAAAATTATAGATCCACTCTATATGACCCCTTAGTCATAGTCAAATGATCACAATTACCATTACACTCTTTTGTGTATGCTCAAACAGTGACCTTGTAAACATGAACATTATGAATGAACACACAATCAACTTCTTAGGCTTTTTTCATATTTAAGATAGGTTGATCACACCTCCAAAATCCATATATAACATCCTTATGAAATACAAAACACTCCTTAATAGCTAATTCATCATGAAACACCAAAACACCATCAAAATGAGCTCAAATACCCTTCTTGGGTTCTTTGGAAAGCATGCACAAATAGATAGTCAACTTTAGACCTCAATATATTTGATTGTACACAATTTCAGATATTTAAATCTATATTTACAGATGTGATTTGGTGTCCCTTACAAATTCACTTTTTACACCATGATCAAATTTTGCTTGTATCAAAATATATGGCCCAAAACCCTGACATTAGTGTTTCCTTCGCTAATTTTGAATATTCAAATTCAAATAGTCACATTTAAACCTATGTCACTTTGCTTGCATATCATGTCCTTACATCTTAGATAAAATACACACCATCAATCTTCTTCAAACTTTAACTCATAGTGTGCCATTTCCCAAATGTTAAACATTGAATAGTTGACTTCATCTCATGCAATCTTTTAGTCTTGACCACATACACTTTATTGATCTCTTCAAGATTGTCCTTGCTTTAACAATGGTACACAACTGTCACTTTGACCTATTAAATTTAATACACACCATTGATCTCAATTATTATGAACATTATCTCACTATTGGAGATTAGAAAAAGAATGATCTTTACCTTTGCTCAACATTAAATTTTAAACACTTGACCTCATCTTGTTGCTTCCTAACACCTTATAATAAACACACTCTGTTGATCCTTTTGTAAGGAGCTTGATCTTTAAATTTGTTAACCAACTATCACTTTAACCTTTTTGACTAGATATAAATTGTTAAATCAATATTTATAATCTCATATGAACTATTAATTCTTAATTTGGTACTGATATTTATCTCTTATAAAATTGACTATGGGGAACATTGCTATCTGCCTAGAAGGCTAGCTTTGGACCTCAATAACTTTTGTTGTGATTAGATGCATGATCTAAAATTTTGACCATATAATATTATCACATAGGAGAATAAAACCATATATAAATCTAATCTTGTAACCCTTGTACATATGAGATATAATTCCATCAAACTACTCACGTAGATTTTTCTACCACATAGCCAACTATGTCAAAAACTACCTGGGAGGCTAGCTTTGAACATGCATATATTTTATTGCATTTCATTGCATGACCAAAAATTCAGTGCATAAAAACTACGCAAAATTATAAGAAAACCCATATGATCAAGTCATTTTAAACTACCACATGTGAAAATTATGACTACATCAAAATGCATACTTAGCTTTTCTTGTCACATTGCAAATTTGGCTAAGTATGGGAAAATAATATCGATTTGCCTAGGAGCCCAAATTTTCACTTATATATATATATATATATATATATATATATATATATATATATATATATATATATATATATATATATATATATATATATATATATATATATATATATATATATATATATTATGTTTCACTTTATCACATGACCTAAAATTTATCACATAGAAACTAGGCACAAATTTGATAACAACCATATGACCAACTCCCCCTAACTCATCCACATGTGGTAATGGTGATGTTAATAAACTGCTTACTCAAATTTTATACCACTAGACCCAAAATGTCTAGATGAAAACAATGATCAAACAAATAAAATCCACTCATGCACACAAGCACTCAAATAATTCTTGACTTTTCATATGACCCTTTTCACATGCCTAATACTTTATAATCATCCTTAATCATCTCAAATAATTCTAAAATTGAAGATCAACCAAGCATACTTCAAGCATACTAGGGTAAGCACATTGCATACTTTGTCATTGTCACTTAGACTATCAAGCACTTCATCCACTCACCTAGAAATATCTATGACATCACCATGACATCATTGACAACTCTGCAATAATATACCCCTTTGTTATTGATGTCAACAACTATCATATAGCAATATAAAACTCACCTTACTTCTCTCTCTTCAAACATTCCCAAAATAGGAACTTTTTCCCCCTTTGACATAATGACAAAATGAGAACCAACTGATATTGAGGACCTAAAAATACTAAAAATAAGAGAATAACATCTTATAAATAAATTAAAAACTCCTTACCTTGAGCCTACCTATTCTTGCCTTGACAACTGCCTTTTGCTCTATGCCAACACTCTTCTTCAACCAAGCATTGCAAGCAATGCAGAAAGAACATACAAAAAACACTAAAATCTGATGGAATATATCAATAAACTTTTGAGAGGGACTCCCCCTAATATATTTTATTTATTTCACCTCTTGAGCATCTTCAAGTTTTCATACACCATGAAGAACCACCACATAGGCTTACTAGCCTTCTATCTCAAGCAACCATAAGAACCATCAATAAAACTTCATGCCACACACCAAATAAGAAACATGATCTAAAAAAAACTAAGAATTTTCCTTGGCACACTCATTATTTTATATTTTTAATAAACTAAACACAAATCACTCTTCTTTTTTCAAGTATTGTCTAGTCTCCTTATAACCCTACCTAGAACTTGCAGAGCCCACAACTTTTAAAAGACACACCTTCATGATCTAAAAATTAATATCTAGAGCAATCTCATATGTTACCTTAATCACACAATTTTTTATCACCTATATCCTCCTCTATAATATACTTTTTCACAAACTTACTAGTCAATTAGGCCTCCATCTTGACAAAAACATGAATAATTTGAAAAACATAAACTATTATATATTTGTGAATATTTATTTGACAACCCATTAGTCCCATTCAACCTATTAATAAGCCTTAGACTTTAAATCATAAGTCAAAATAATTTTATAAAATAACTCAAAACTCTAGAATCTCAAAATAAATAGAGTCAACAAAACTTGTTGACCCACCTCTAAAATGTTTTTCACACTTGGAGAAAACCTTCACACACTCTTGGACCAAAATTTGAGCCTCCATAGATTTGGGAACCCATACATCTTAAAACCCATTTTTATGCCTACTTTCCCTTAAGACAAAACTAAGAAAACCAATAGCACTCAAAAAATCTCCAATTTGACTTCAACATACCTTCATACCACAAAACCACCTGGATCATGCCATAATAAGATCAATAGATCTTTCTATGCAAAAGATCATCTTGAAAACTCACAAATCTTCTTTTACTACCTAAAAACCTTCAATCTAACTCTACAAACTAAGCATACATAATTATCAACATGTCAAAAAGACAAAAACATACCATGACATTATTAAATCACTTTTACCATTTTGACATACCACCTCTAATTGGATACATGCATCTCTTTTCTTATATAACCTTTTGAAGAATGTCATATCAAAACTTGATTCTCCACTAAAAGGAGTCTCTTAAGAAGCATCGACAGAGACCTCCTCTTCACCATAATGTTCTAAAACAAAGTGAAGCCAAGAGTTACCCACAACTCCTCATATTTATTCTCATCCATATTCATTTTATGCTTATAATCCTTCTTCTCCTTAGGTTTAATATAAGTAACATGCTCATTCACTACAACATTCTCCATATTTTCTATGAATAGATTGACAATACATGGAGGCAACATAGATTCATGACATAACTTTTCATCTATAGAATCTTCATTAGAGATTGGAACCTCATCACTAGGTATTGACAATTGATGTTATTTGAATTATACTTTCTTAGTAACATTAGGATGTCTACTTGGATCCATACACACCTCAGAACTAGCCTCACCCAACACCTTGGTCTTCTCTTTGAGCTTGGTATCTTCATTCACAACATGAGCAAACAATGAGAGCCCTTGGAATTCTTCAATCTATGAGACATTATCCACCATAGAAAATATATTACTTGGACCTACAAACTCATCATGACTCACACTTACCACCTTTGGTTTTTATGAGTTAACTTGTTTTCATCCTTGTACTTTGGGAGCTTGATTGAGCTTATTTTGATTTAATGGCCTTTGCTTGTAGAACCTAGTAATGTGGTCAATCTTCTCATAGTTGTAGTAAACAATAATCCTTAATGGAAACATGGTTTGTCTTACCTTGTTTGGAAAAAAAACTTTCAATGTGTCCTATGTCATGACAAAAGAAATAACCTCCTCTTTTTGAAGTGGACACACCTTTTCTAACCTTATGTGGACAATGATTTATAAAGTACTCCACATCAAGATAGTTTAAGCACTTAACTTTGTTCACACCTTTTGACTGATGACTCCCATCATAGTTCCATGCAAACACATTTTTAATAGGTCTCTTGTATTCTATAGATCTATACCCAAAATAATTACATGTGTAATAATAACCATTGAAACTTGCATACCTCATGGTATTTCGATATCTAATTAGATTTATCTTCATTCTACCATCACCTGCATTCATTATCTAATTATTTATCTTCAAATTATAATTTTCCTTATTCACATTAGTATTCATCTTGGCATAAGTCATATTCTCTAATTCTTCTTTGTATCCAAGACCAATTTTCTCACTTGCATTCTTTTGATCATTTAGAATATTGTCTAGATCACTTGAGCCCTTTTCAAATCTCATAAATGACTTCACCTTAATAGATGTATTTTATAACTCAAATTTCAATGACTCGTTTTAAATTACATACCTTAACAATTCATCTTCTTTAGCTTTTAGGCGTGTAGATAGAATTTCCAATTGACAACTGAGATGTTTGACCATATCTTCATGATCCTTGGTATCTTCATTCTTTCTTTCTTCATACACACTAATTTTATTCTCAAAGTCCTTGATTTGAGACTTAATATTATTGTTAATATTCTTCTCAATCTTTAGTTCTTCAAGGGCATTCATCAATTTAGTCTCACAGTCCACCTCATCTCTATCAATATCTAAATCACTCCAAGTAGACTCTTTTTTATATGAGAAACTTCCTTCCTCAACCATTAATAAGGATTCATCTCCAAAAGGACCATCATATTCATGATCATACTTTGAGTCACTATCTTCACTCTCATTTGATGAGATGCAATCCTCTTTGGTGTAGAGATTCTTTTTGTTCTTAAAAGACTTCTTATTGTTATACTTTCTGAATCCTTTCTTATTGTATGTCTTATTGTCTTCATCTTGGCTTTCACCATTCTCTTCATGATCATTTAAAGGGTGGTTTACCCTTATACTTCCCTGATCCTATTTTCAATTTACTATTAATCAAAACAATTAGTTCATCCTCATCAATATCAAAAATGTCATCCTCTTTGAGTTTCTTACCTTGGAACTTCTTCTTTGGCTTCATTTTTGTCTTCAATGTTTCTTCTTTCTTTGGTAGTATATCATAATTTAGTCTCATCTCATATGCATTAATAATACCACGTCATTCATCCATCTTCAATTGAGTAATATCATGACTTTCTTCTACAACAGACACTTTTGGATCAAACTTAAGGGATAAAGACCTTAATAAATTTTGAACTATAGTAGCCTATTGAAGGTTCTCTCCAATACCTTTGATGATGTTCATAATGTCATCAAAACTCTATAGAAAGGATTCCATAGAATCTTCTTCCTTCATCTTGAGACTCTCAAATTGTCTTTGGTGAGTCTACAACTTTGCCAACTTAACCTTTGAATCTCCTTCATAGATTCTCTTAAATTTATCCCAAATTTATTTGTAAAATTTATAAGGGATTACCTTAGTGCATTCAGTCTCTAAAAAACCACAAGTGATAGCATTCATTGCATTAGAATTGGTCTCAAACAACTTCTTATCTATAACACTAGATGGAGGAATAGTAGGTACAGAATAACCATCCACAATAGATTGCCAAATGTCAAACCCTAGAGACATGATGTAAGTCCTCATCCTTTCACTCTAAAAATAATAATTGGATCTAATAAAAATAGGTTCTTACTTAGTAGAGAAACCTCCTTGATGACTACCAATATTATACTTTGGATCACCTTCAAGATATCAAGCCATTATCGAAAGACCTGCTCTAATACCAATCATTAGAGGTATAATCAATGAGAGGGGGAGGTGTAAATTAGTGAGTCTAGACAATCCAACTTCAATTTGAAACCTTTCAAAACTTTTAATAATTTACCACAAGCATTCATGAAGCATAAACATCATTCATAGAAATGAACAAGAGAGATAATGAAAGATTAAACATATAACACTTGACATATGTAGGAAACCCTCTTAGGGGAGAAACCCTAATAGAAACTATAAATTGACTAATATCCTATAATAAAAATAACCAATTTAGACTAGAAATAACCTATCAAGGAACTACCATCTCTTATTTTAGTGGGACTCCAATCCCATAAGGAGCTACTACACCTATTTAGTTGAGATATAATAACAACTAGACCTTTAGCAAGTTTCACCTTTCAAGGAGGATGTAAACCTAGATGTTGAGTATACATAACAACACCTATAAATAAAATATCTCATATAACATTGATTACCTACCAATCTGATGGAGATAAAAATTATATCATCTATCTTCAACTCTACACACTCAATGCATCCAAAGCCACCTTTTAGATCACTCTTCACTCCTCACCAACAACTCAATCACCAAATAAACATAGACATCAATTTTCTTTGCTCAACAACCCATTTACTGGGCACACTTACTCTCCTTCACCTCTCAACCCTTTGATCTAAACCACACACACATGCCACTCTAAAGTCTCACAAGTCTAGAAATCATCATCTTTGATTTCACTATTTATAGAGCATTCATGATTATCAACACCTTGGTCAGCCATTAGGAATGCCTTAGACCCTAAGTATTCTCACATAAAAATACATGGCTCAACACAATCCAAATAGGTTTTCCATAACATCTATGGGTCACTCTTAAGCAACTACTCCTTTCAATTATACCCTTGTAGTCCTTATAGGTCTCATAGAGACCTATTCACTCTATCAAGAAAAAAAAGAACATATGACCACTTAAAAAATATTATTCCACTCTACATTACCCCTTAATAATCCTCAAATTATCACATTTACCATTACACTCTTCTACATATGTTCAAACAACTCAAACATTGACATTGTAAATAATAACATTATGAATGAACACACTATTAAATTGTCATGTCCCCTTTTTAGTCGACATGTACAGAGTAGATGATTAGCCTATTATGCGACCCTCGTAGGCTAATGAGGTGGATAGAGGGTCTTGATGGAGCTGGGCTTGGCTTTCGTTTGGGCACTTTCGGGCATGAATTAAGGGAGATATTAATATTTGATTGATTTAATCAAATATTAATTATTTGAACTAATTTTAATTAATTATTAATTAATTATTAATTATTAATTAATTATTAATTATTAATGATTTAGTCTAATTTGAGGATGCAAATTCTAAATTAAGACTTGGTCTAATTTTAAGACCCTAGTTCTAATTTAAGGAAGTCTAATTTAAGGGAGTCTAATTTTAGCAAGCACACCTTTGGAGGTGTATAAGAATCTCTCATGGAAGAGAGTTTGTATTCATGCATAGATTATTGATTATTGAAAATTGAAGATATTCTTCTGTGAAGACTGAGCCAAGGGTTCCAGGATTCCATTGCAGTGGAGAACGTTCCCTCTTCATTGTGTGTGATTTAGAGGCTGTGAAAGATCAGCTGATTTATCGCCAAATTGAGAGATAGCTTCATTCAGAAGTTATCACAGAATTCCAGGTTTGAGAGATAACTTCACACAGAAGCTATCACAAGGGTTTACAGGTATTTTCTTTATTTTGGGTTTTTGATTCAAGAATTATCCAGATATAGATCTTTTGTGTCAGCCCATAATTCTACAGATCAGGATCAGGCATACAGGGTGTGTTATATCAGTGGCCGTACGACTTCCGTACAGATCTACGAAAAATCCGTACGCATCTACAGAAAGTTTAGGTACCGACATCGGCGAACAGGAACTTACAGAGATCGACATCGGTCGACTCATCACCGACGTCGGCAAGGGGACTAATACAGGTCGACCGACGACGGCAGTATAACCGACGTCGGCGACTGTGTTTTTTACACAGCAGGCCGAGACGTGCCAGATTCAACCCAGTTCGCGGAATATTTAGGCTATAAGGCCGAACTTTTGATATTATTTGTATACCTGACAGAGGATCTCAAATTGTAAGCTTATGAGCAAATAAAAAGAAATTATACTGTGATTTATTCATCTATTTGAAGATATTTTGCAGAAATTCAGATAAGCAATTTGGAGCTTTGTTTTTGATATTCGAAGGGATATTACAGTGGTATCAGAGCTTTGGTCTTTGGTATCAGTTTTTTGTGCAGATAAGAGAGGCCCTAAGTAAGGGACATTACAGTGGTATCAGAGCTAAATCCTGCCATCCTGAGGGTTTAGAAATTTTATGCAGCGACAAGAGTTGCGACCACACGGGTATTACACACGCAGTAAAGCTTTGCTTGAAGGTACTCAAGTTCTAGAACAATCGCCGGAAGACATGGGTGATGATATTGGCAGGGCCCGTATTCCTCACCATCCGAGAGTCCAAGATGATCCAGAGGTTTTACTTACTCTTAGAGAACTACGAGAAGGGCAAAGGCAGAATAACCAGGTATTACAGCAGTTGGCAGCAGCACTGCCAAGATTGGGTTCTCCGAGGGGACATTCCCCACACCGTGAAGATGTCAGGAGTGTTGCAGGATCACAGCGAGGCCATGGGACTATTTCTCGTACAGCGAATAGGCCTACTAGGCCTATCTTTGTGAGACAGGAAGCAGAAGAGGTTATCGCAGGTGAAGAGCATGAGGAGGAATTTATAGACACATTCAGGGCAGCAACTGAAGAGTGGGAGTCATTACCACATGTGGTCAGGGAGATGATTACTTTTGACCGATTCCTCACACAAAGGAAAGAACATTATCAAGGTCGACAGAATGGGAGACCAAGACCCCAGAACAATGATCTAAAGCAGGCTACGAGTAGGCTCACACTAGCAACATTTGACGGTAGTGGTAAGGTGACAGCACATGCCTGGGTTAGTAAGCTGGATACATTTCTCACATTGTGACCGATGGGTGAGGAAGATGCTATCAGATATGCGACACTACATCTTGAGGGAGTAGCTCACGATTGGTGGCACCATGGGATGGTGACACTCCATCATGATCAGATCACTTCTTATCAGGAGTTTGTGGACAGGCTGGTAGAGCGCTTTGACAGGAGGGATCCAGAGTCCTATTTTCGAGAGTTGGCACAGTTACGCCAAAGCGGCAGTCTAGAGTCATACATTGGTGACTTCCAGAAGTTATCAGTCATGGTTCCTGACATTTCAGAGAGGCGACTAGTAGTACTCTTCATGGAGGGATTGACAGAACCCTTGAGAGGTTGGATCAAAGGCTTTGATCCTCCTTCATTACAGGAAGCTATGAAGAAGGCGCGCAGTATGGAGATGGCAGCCCCATCAAGTAGATCTAACTCCAGAGGTACTTCTTCATCTAGAGACCATAAGCACTCCAACGGGGATACAGAGAGACCGGATTTTAACATAGATAAATCTGGGGTTAAAAATGATTCAAAGGCCAATCCAGCAGCACCACCTTTGGATCGTGAGGCACTTAATGATCTACGCAGGAAGAAGCTTTGCTTCTACTGCAAAGGTCCATATGATATCCATCACGATTGCCCTTTGAGGCCTAAGGGCAAAGCAAATCGTGTGATGTGGGCGTATTATGAGGATGCAGAATCAGAAGATTCCGAACAGCAGGGTAGTTCTGAGGAGGCAGAGGCTTCAGAGCCTAAGGCAGAGGTAGATGTAGAGCTTCATATACAGGAGGCATGCCTATCCAGCATTCAGTCGGATGAGTCATTCAGACTCCATGGAGTTTTGGCAGGGCAGAAGGTTACCACCCTTCTTGATACAGGAGCCACACATAATTTCATAGATGCTAGATTGGTGGAGGAGCGTGGACTCACTACCGAAGATTTTGAGGGGATTAGAGTTAAGGTCGCCGATGGTCACACTCTTAAGTGTGAGCGCATGATTAGAGATCTCCCATTGCGCTTGAACAACTATGAGTTCAAGGCTAATTATTTTGTAGTGAACATGGGGGACATAGAATTAGTCTTGGGTATGAAGTGGCTTCATTCATTTGAGGAAGTTACTCTTCATCTCAAAGATATGGAGGTTCGTTTTTAGGTTGATGGAAAAACACATATTCTTAAGGCAATACGGGGCAGCAGGTTCAAGCATATGTTTTTTCATCAGATGGAGATGCCTATACGACATGATATGATAGAGTGCGATGATGAGGGCACATTGGCACCAACACAGGAGAGATATGAGGATGAGCTTTGTCTTGAGGTGAGTTCAGTTCAAGAGTCAGCACATGTGGTAGAGGCTTAGCTTTCTTTTACAGGGGGGTCACATGTTGATGACGATATGCATACAGGAGACAGAGGTGATGTGACGCCATTGGATGAGAGTGGTGATGGACAGGGCCTGGAGTTTGTGTTGGTTGACAGCACTGTAGATCGAGACTTCATTTGGGATCCCGGTATTCAGCGATTGCTTGAGGGCAAGCAATTTCAGGAGGGGCGGATTGTCATGTCCCCTTTTTAGTCGACATGTACAGAGTATATGATTAGCCTATTATGCGACCCTCGTAGGCTAATGAGGTGGATAGAGGGTCTTGATGGAGCTGGGCTTGGCTTTCGTTTGGGCACTTTCGGGCATGAATTAAGGGAGATATTAATATTTGATTGATTTAATCAAATATTAATTATTTGAACTAATTTTAATTAATTATTAATTAATTATTAATTATTAATTAATTATTAATTAATTATTAATTATTAATGATTTAGTCTAATTTGAGGATGCAAATTCTAAATTAAGACTTGGTCTAATTTTAAGACCCTAGTTCTAATTTAAGGAAGTCTAATTTAAGGGAGTCTAATTTTAGCAAGCACACCTTTGGAGGTGTATAAGAATCTCTCATGGAAGAGAGTTTGTATTCATGCATAGATTATTGATTATTGAAAATTGAAGATATTCTTCTGTGAAGACTGAGCCAAGGGTTCCAGGATTCCATTGCAGTGGAGAACGTTCCCTCTTCATTGTGTGTGATTTAGAGGCTGTGAAAGATCAGCTGATTTATCGCCAAATTGAGAGATAGCTTCATTCAGAAGTTATCACAGAATTCCAGGTTTGAGAGATAACTTCACACAGAAGCTATCACAAGGGTTTACAGGTATTTTCTTTATTTTGGGTTTTTGATTCAAGAATTATCCAGATATAGATCTTTTGTGTCAGCCCATAATTCTACAGATCAGGATCAGGCATACAGGGTGTGTTATATCAGCAGCCGTACGACTTCTTTACAGATCTGCGAAAAATCCGTACGCATCTACAGAAAGTTCAGGTACCGACATCGGCGAACAGGAACTTACAGAGACTGACATCGGTCGACTCATCACCGACGTCGGCAAGGGGACTAATACAAGTCGACCGACGACGGCAGTATAACCGACGTCGGCGACTGTGTTTTTTACACAGCAGGCCGAGACGTGCCAGATTCAACCCAGTTCACGGAATATTCAGGCTATAAGGCCAAACTTTTGATATTATTTGTATACCTGACAGAGGATCTCAAATTGTAAGCTTATGAGCAAATAAAAAGAAATTATACTGTGATTTATTCATCTATTTGAAGATATTTTGCAGAAATTCAGATAAGCAATTTGGAGCTTTGTTTTTGATATTCGAAGGGATATTACATAAATTCTTAGGCTTTGTTCATTCTTAATATAGATTGATCATACCTCCAAAATATATTTAAAAAAACATCCTAATGAAGTCTAAAACACTCCCTAATAGATAATTCATCATGAAACATCTAAACACCATCAGAAGGAGCTCAAATATCCTTCTTAGGTTCTTTGCAAAGCATGCACAAACACATAGTAAAATTTAATCCTCAATATCTTTGAATGTACAGACTTTCATATCTTAAAATATATATTTCTAGATGAATCTCAGATTCCTATACAAATTTATTTTTTACACCATGATCAAATTCTACCAAGATCATAAGATATGGCCTAGAAACCAGACACTAGTCTTTCCTTAATTTTGAATATTCAAATTCAAACAGTCATAGTTAAACCTCTATCACTTTACTCACATCTCATGTCCTCACATATTAGATAAAATACAAAAAATTTATGCTATTCAAACTTTAAATCATAGTGCACCACTTCCCAAATGTTAAACTTTAAACAATTAACCTCATCTCATGTAATCTTGTAGTCTTGACCACATACGCTTTGTTAATCTCTTAGAGATTGTCCTTGCTTTAATAATACTAGAAAACTATCATTTTGAACTCTTGAATTTTATATACACCATTAATATAAATCATTACAAACAACCATTCACTATTAGATATTAGAAGAATATTGATCTTTACCTCTGCTTAATGTTAAATATTGAACACTTGTCCTCATCTCACCGCTTTTTAACACCTTAGAAAAAACACACTCCATTGATCCTTTTATAAGGAGCTTGATCTTTAATTTTGTTAATCGAATATCACTTTGACCTATTTGAATTCATACATAATGTTATATAAATCTATATGATCACCCATGAACCATTGGATCTTCATTTGGTCCCAATCTTTATCTCCTACAAATTTGACTAAGTATGGGGACCATTGCTATCTGTCTAGAAGGCCAACTTTGGACCTCAATAGATTTTTTTTCACTTAGATGCATGATATAAAATGTGGATAATATGATCTCATCACATAAGAAAATCCAACCATATATCTATATATACCTAGAACCCTTGTTCATGAAATATATAATGCTATTAATCTTCTCACTCATATCTTTTTGCCAAAGAGCCAACTATGTCAAAAACTCCCTAGGAGGCCAACTTTGAACATGCATATCTTTTGTTGCACTTAATTTCATGACCTAAAATATAGTGAATAGAAACTAGGAACAAAATTGAGTAAACCCATATGACCAAATTATTATGAAACTTCCACCCATGAAAAATATGACTACATCAAAATTGATACTCAGCTTTTCTTATCACATTGCAAATTTGGCTAAGTATGGGAAAACACTATCAAATAAATTCCCTAGGAGCCCAAATATGCACTTGCATATCTAAATTTGAACTTTGTTGCATGAAATAAAATTTATTAAATAAAAAATAGGAATAAATTTTATCACAACCATATGACTAACTCCCCCTAACTCATTTATACATGGCAATGGTGATGTCAGTAAACTGCCTACTCAAATTTTCTACCATTAGACCTAAAATGTCTAGATGAAAATAATGATCAACTATATGAAATCCACTCATGCACACAAGTACTCAAATCATTATTTAATTTTTATAGGATGCATTTCACATACTCAATACTCTATACTCATCCCTAATTATCTCAAATCATGCTAAAACTAAATATCAACCAAGCATACTTCAAGAATTTTAGGGAGAACAGATTGCACACTTTATCATTATCACTTATACTATCAAGGAACTTCATCCACTCACCTAGAAACCTCCATGATATCAACATGACATTATTTACCACTCTACAACACTCTCTTGGAGACTCTTCATTATTCATACCTATATGGGCTATGATCTCTTTATTCTTTAGTTTCCTCAAGGCATTCATCTTATGCCTTTTTTCTCTCATGAGTATATATATTGGATAATTCAATCTCTTTCTCACATTACATCCAAAACATAAGACTTATTGATCTTGATTTAGCCTTACCATGAGCTCTATCCTATTAATACTTTACCCTAATTCTCCTCTTACCTCTTTCACTTCTTTTTCTATATCCATCTTCTCTCTTTTTCTTCACTTTCTAAGCCTTAATTGGACCTATCATTTAATAGGCTTACCTACTTATCTCTTGGACCTTTTTTATCTATTCCTTTGTCTAGGACTTATATTATCTCTCTTGACTCTCATTTGGAGTCTTCCTCTTCTGTCTCTTGAGCTTCAATGCTCTTTCCACTCTATCTTCTCTAGATATTTCTTAACTTGTCTCAAGTACTTCACATTGGACTTAGGAGATTTAGATTCTTCCTTCACCAATCTTAAATTTATGTATACTAACCTCAATATACCATACCTACATAAACATTTTTATTTCTCACAATACCTCTACAATTTCACATCATGCAATCTTCATAACATTCTTTGCCTATCTCAAATCAAAAATCTTTAATAGCTCAAATTAAAATTAAACCAAGATATAACCTTACTCTAATACCAAAATGATGTAGATGGTTATTATAAGTATTCTAAATTCCACCATCCCTAGTTATGATATTGGATTTATCTCAACTTGTAAATGCCTTACACTATTCTTAATCTTTAATATTCATAAATAGTCTTTAAACTTCTCACTATGCTTAATAGCATCCTATTTCATGACCCTATTTAACAAGAACCTTTGAATAATTTATCATTATCCTTATAGCCTTCATAATTCACTCACTCATCTCCTCATCTCATTTCATTAATTTTCCCATCTCTTTTCATTTTACTTACTCACTAGCTTCACATAAGTTCATAGATCTTCAAGGCCCAAAAACCTCCAATCTTGTTTTTGATCTCATTAATACAACCTTACATAATGTATGACCTCTCATGGGAATAAAATACTTGCCTCAACCCCTTATAACCTCTCACTCACTCTTAAACATTCATTTTCCCACCTTAAGCTCTATAGTGAGACTACTTATAGCCTTTTGTTGCACAAATATTCTTAGTTAGAAAATTATGTAAGTCATCAAAAATATATAAGCCCTTTTTTTATCACCATATATCTTCATAATTATTCCAAATAAGTTTAATAAACTAATTTTTTAATTAAAATATCCTTTCTCTTATAACCACCTTGCCAATTAGGTCTTGTAGCCCTTCTTTCACTTGCTTAGTCACTAAATCTATACCTCATGGTACTATAACAATTATATTACTCTTTAAACCTTCTATAAATGTAAAAAAATCAATGATTAAATTTTTTTATGACATTCCCATGGTTATAATGAAATGTAATGGATTTTCAAGACTGAAACCCTGGCTAGGCTAATGGGCTTGATTGTGTAGGCTGAGAGAGATAAAAATGCAATATTTTTGGTTTGAAATCTCTTTATTATATTATGATACTTTTAAAAGTTATTTAATAAAAATTTTAACCTCTCTATATATATAATTATCCTTAATCAATCTTGTTATGGCTTATAAAAAGCAAAACATAAAACTTAAAGTCCTCTTGTACGATTGTGTAATGGTTTTCATGATATTTTCACTTCAAAGGGGTTACAAGACTCCAAATGGGATATTATAAATAAATTATTTCCTTAAATTATTAATAATAATTCACTAACTCAATAACCACTCACTTTATCAAAAACATACACTCCTTTGGCATTTTGACTAAGTAAGAACAAGTGTTCTAACTGTACAAACAAGGTTCTACTTACATGTGAACTGTGCATTGAATATTTTCCATTTGTATTTTATTAAAAACAATAAAATATACCATTAAAAACATAATAATATTACCTACATAACATCTCAAGTAAAAAAAAAATCTTCTTGATACAAATACTCCAAGAAACATTAAGACACCACATTCATTGATTGTCACAGTCCACAACAGGTTTTTCATCTTCAACAGTTTTTCATTTAGGTAGTTTATATTTGGAATAAATAAAATTACAACATGAAACTTATCATGATTTATATTATACCCTTATATTATTAAACAATTTTCTTTCTTACACCAACAATCATCAACTCCATTGAATCTCTCTCTTTCTTGATTGTAACCTACAATCTCTTAGTTGGACCTATAACCAACACAACAAGAGCTATATGCATAAAATAAAATAATTTAAAATATATTATAAACACAATAAACATTCATTAAAACTTTTATAAGATAGATATCAATAAAAAATATATCTTTATTCATTAACAAAAATCATTATTCACATTACATATGTAGTCCATATTTGGACTGTGTTCTTCATGGAGAGTGTACATTCCTCTTTAATGATCCATATCACTCTTCAATTATTGGATTTTTTTTATTACCTCATATAATACTCTCCAATAACCCCATATATACATACATTACCACTTGTTTTTATTACATCATGCAAGGCTTTCCTACATGGCCAACTCAATGTAGGAGTGGTAGTTACACTTGAACATGAATCTTTATTTTTCATGACCCTTAAGGACTTAGGAATAAAATGTCTTAATAAAATATTTTAATGACCCATTTTACCCTTTTTACAAACATTATCTCTCATACTCACTTCATACTATGTCCCATAGTCCTTCTATAATAAAGTCTAGGAATTAAATTTTTAAACTTTCACTTTTGAAGGGAAAACTCCAAGGACATAAAAAAAACACTCCTTGAAAATAATAATTACTCTAAATAAATAAAAAATTACCCTAAAATATATTTCACACACACCTATATCCCAAAATGGATCATCTATGACCCCTAACTACCATATGAGTCTTCAACAACCGAAAATTTGGTTTGATGCCTAGATATTCCTCCATCATAGGGGCTAAAAATATTTTGCCAATCAAGACCACTCTCCCAAAATGGGGTTATAAAATCTCCCTGCAATGATTTATCTCCTTTAAAAAAGGCTTATCCTTTTAAAAAAAAGATATAAAAAGATCCTTCCAATAAGAGGCTAGTTCTCTCCTTTATAAGGGCAAAACAAATTCTCACAATAAGTGGCCCATTCTCGTTATCTCCTATTATAAGATTTTAAAGCCTACCACTAAGCTTCTCACCAATATTTGATGCTCAAGTTTAAATCTTCCCAACCTTCGAATCAATCTTTTGTGTGTTTAAATACATGTGGTGATGGGCCTTTTATAGTGTTTATGAGCCCTTATTTCAAGAATGTTCATATTATCCTTTTATTTAAAACTTTCCCATTGAAAACCCCACATTATGGTGATAAAAATAAAAAATAAACTTTTGGTAACACTTAACCAAAATTTATGAGATGCTATCCCATTTAAGGCTTATTCATATAATATTTGTATCCTATATTAAGGATATTATCCCCTGTAGCATTTTATTAAGGCTTGATCATTTTTATCTTATGTGGGTAAATAAAACCTTGTATGAGAATTTAATCCCACATTTGTGGGCATGAGGATGACATAGGTTTTTTTAAAACTTTAAACTTTTTTTAATCACATTTTATGTGGTAATATGACTTGGCCATTGTGTTGGCTCTTGATCTCCACATTGTGTGACTTGGTAATATGTATGAGCATTGGAAATGTGACTCACTCCTATGGTGATTTGTCTTTGTCATGAGATCATTCATGTATTGATGATGATAAGGTGGTCAATCCCCATCCTGATATAAAGTAGACCCCATATATGACTATCAAAGACTAGAGGCAAAAAACCAAACCCAGTTTAATGTGCATGATTAAAATGTCATGTTTGTTAGATTACCATGTGTCACATTATCATTAGTTCATTTTAGCATATTATACCCCTTTTTACACTTGTCCCAACTTATTGTATAACTTCAATCGAACATATATTTTGTTCCTAGTTTCATATCAACAAACTATAAATTGTGCTTGAAATATCTCAATGAGATCTATGTTATGGGTATAGTTTTATAAATCTTGTCAACCATTTGGTCATGTATAATGCAGAGATCCTACTAGATCAAATGATTAGTATAATAACATGGATGAGGGACCTTCTTGTTGAGTGTCAAATTTGGCAAATGTAATAACCAATTTATATACAAGTTGTGTAATATTTTATCATAATACATAAAAGTAATTGTCTTGATGTCCATTAGTATCATTATAAATGAATGGTTTGCCTTATAATTTATAAATATGATGAGGGTGGTAATAATATCTAAGAGGGATATTGATTTAGTTATTATCTATTAATGTATGTATAATATCATTTGGTCGATATCTAACACTATCAAACTTAAGTGGTTACCATTTATTGAAAGTAGGTTCATTTGTTTTAGGTGTACCTTTTTAAATTGATTCTTTACCTTTATTTATGACCTTAACTTGATTTTACTTTATTATAATATTTGTATTAGGAATTAAAATATTTTGTTTGAATTCCTTATGTGGGACTTATTTTTGTCATCTAATGTCTTCATGTTCCTTATTGAGATTTTGAATGAGTACCAACTCCTATTCTATTCCAACAATATCATATCAAAGGGATTGAAATGAATAATAAGTGCAATAAATTAGCTTAAATTTTAGAGGATAGATGAGGACCCTAAAAAATATCTACTGTTTCTAAATCTATTGATTTATATATCAATTGATTCATACAAGTACTAAATCATAAAATATAATTAAAAACTAGTTATGTTTCTCCTTGATGAAGATTAGGTAAACATTCATATGTAACCATTCATCCCTTATTATGAATGTATCAAATTAAAAATTTCACTTATAACTCAATATAAGAGTTTAAATACCCTCTAAGATCATAGTGAAATTAATCAAAATATTTTGCAACTAAACTTTTTGAAACATTTTTAGTAAAATCCAACTACCATCATGTGTCCATGGAAGCTATTAAATATTTAAGATGTAGATAAGGATCTCTACTTCCATAAAACATATGAAGTTTAACCATGAAGATGTTTTTGGGTAATTATGCATTTAGAATATTACACACAATTGGGTTTCCATATATAACATTAGAGTCAACCAAAGTATGATACACTTTGCATTCTAAGGTTAGATAGTGAATTTTATGCTTCAAGGCACCCAAAACATGAATTAAGAAGATGAATTATTAGGAAGGATTATTTATGTCCTTAAGATATTTTTTTAAATGTTAAATCTTATTATTGTATGTTTCCATATATACACTATTACAAATAGGTGAAGTGAAAGAAGGTCTAGGCATGATAATTTTTATATTAGACATAGGTTGAGATGAGCCATCATGGTTATTTATAAAATTATCTTCCATAGATTCACATTTTAAATATATCTTATATAATTTCATTATCATTACATGGAGGTTCATCACATTTTTTTTCAATAGAAAGTTCATGCAAAGAGATATTTTGACATTGTAATCCAAGAGAAGATAAAGAATCATTACATGTGTTTGTAAAAATTAGAATTTATATAAAGATAGTGAATTTCACATTATTTTTTAATTTATTCTATGGATTATTCCTTTGTATTATATAATGTATAATTAGATGAAGTGCAATGGAAAATTTTAGACATAAACAGGGTTTGCTAAATGGACATTCCTCACATTTTAACCCATGTAACATGTTAGTGAGATGAATATATGAATTATTATTTTATTATTCTTATTCTAGTGTATTATTTAGATAATAATGAAAAGAATTAGGGTAGGTGGGATCTTCTAATTTATAATTAATGTATTAATTTTACTCTTCACTATAGTATTCACTATTGTACCAATCCTCTTGGTTTTCATAATTAATGTCATACCCATACACAAATTCATAATCATTTCCATGAAAAGAATATTCATCATCTACATAACTAGAATCATTAAGCATACATTTTTGGTTTTTATTCCATTCATTATCATAAACATAAGGGATGAAGTTTATAAATAATAACAAATCTAAAATATGATGGCTACTTGGGGTTTTTGATTAATTATTCATTTAGATTTATTATGCCTCAAGAAAGATATTGAGATATAAGCAAGGCCTAATCTAGGTAAATGATCATTAAATTAATAGGGTTTTGGAATAATTATAAATCATGTCTAAAAATAAAATAATAAGTCTAAAATTTGAAACCTTGTAAGGATGAATATTTAAGGAATGACACAGTTTGGTCACTGTGGGGGTTCACCAATATATTTAACCATAATTTGTTTTTATAAACTCTAATAGAATATAAACTAGTTGAATAATGATTAATTTATATTTATACCATATGCATAAATACTCATGAAAATTTATTGGAACTATGATAAATCACACAAGCTATATTTAGCAATAGATGTAAAATAAGAGACAAGAGGGATCTTAACTTTTTCACCATATTTTCCAAAATTTTGAATGTTTGAATGTTGCATCTCTACATTGTGTAAGTGTTATATGTATGGTTCATCTCAACCTATTGTCTCCTATTCATTTCCATTAGTTTGGGTTATTATTGAGATTCAATACTTACCTATAGTTGTCAGTATTGTGCCTCCACACAAAACACTGCTATTTTATTTTGGTATGATGATGGTTATATGTGTGTGTATATTTATTAAACTTTAATACCTTTTATCATCTTTGAAATCATGTGGATGCACATATATGATCAAAACCCTAAATTTTAAAAATTAATCTAATATCAAATGGGATGTCAAGTGAAAAGGTTGAGTTGGACTAACCTTGGTCAATCCATGTTGATTGACCAAGCACTACACTACATTTATAATGATCTAAAGAGGGTTGAAATACAAATTCAATTTTACCACTAATATAAATTTGTGTTATTGTGGATGAAATAATATATGTTCTTCCTCCTATATATCCCATGGTACAATCATGCAAATATAAATTGATTTGTAAGCTTCAAATTTAGGTATAAAAATTATGTAGGTGCAATATGTAATAATATATAGTTATTGATAATGTAAAGTGATTGTTCCAAAATACCTTATAGTGAATTTTTATATATAATAGCCTCTAACTTTGAATTAGGACCTAGTGGCATGTAAAATCTGACCAAAAGAAGTTAAAATGTGCCATAAAAAAGGTCATTAAATGAAACATGTAAAAAATAAATTATAATTATGCCTATCACTCCCATCATCTTTGGTTAGTATCAATAGTTGATTATGACTATTAATGGTGGAACTAAAGTGATGTATATAATGACTATAGGATGAATGAAAGGGCTAAAAGTATCTATAATATGGAAAATCAAGTTTGAAGAAGATAGGAAAAAGATGCCACAAAAAATATAATTATTAAGATGATTAAAAACTAAAAGAGATGTGCCACTGTAGATTTACATAAAGGATTTATGAAATAAATATTGTACCAAATTTTAGTATCTACATTCCCTCCCTTTTAATATAATATTTTTAGTAGAACTATAAATATTATATAAATGGGAAAAAGAGAATACAAACTTGATCAAGGATTGTAAATTTAGACTTGTTTTTTGTTCCAATGTTCCATGATGTCCAAATTTTCCCACAAAATATGATGTATGTGATCATATAGTTTTATGCCTAAATAAATAAGTATATTTATAATTAAAATTCAAAAATATGTTTAAATAACAACTACATGTGTATGTATGCCATATTATGTGACTCATGGAGTGTGTTCTTGTTTTGAAGATCAGAGATGGTAAGGCTCAATAGCCAACCTAGTCACTATGAAGAAAAAGAAAGATCTTCTAGTCTTGTTCACTTCCTGGATAGGGAATTGGAAAATATTCCAAGTAGTTATTTAAAGAGTAATATTTAATATGAAAAGTGGAAATGCCAGATTGGGTCCAAATAATAATGAGTCAAGCATCATTGAAACTTAATACATTACTAAAAATGAATCAACCACTATAGATGTCTTATGGATTTAATTTGTATATTTTCTCTCAAGTTTAGTCAATGCATGATCAAAAGTGAATTAATAGTGTTCATGCCTTCATCATGACCTCATATTCATATATATGGTTTCTATTAAGTTTTAAAAACTTTGTTCAATATAGAATAATGAGTGATTGAACTATGATTAATGGTGTTCATGAACCCATCATGAGCTCATATTGAAATATATATTTACGCTCAAATTCACTCAATATAGAATTAATGAATGATTGAAAGAGAAATAATAATTTTCATGCCCCCATCATGACCTTAGTTAAAATAAGTGTGAAGTGTAATGAAAACCATGTATCAATCAGCTCGTAATAATCTCTATAATCACTATCAAAACTAAAATGGTGAACACATGGACTATGCTTATGTCCCTACTTTATATGGCATATTCCCTTGAATGTGTTTCAATCTGAGATATTGTAGACTTTAAAATATAATTTATGTAGTGCTCTAGTCTTTTACATTTTAAAAATAAATACCATGGTTGTACCCATTCATTCTAGTCCTACCCATTGTCGAAAGGCTCGTGTTCACTATCTTATTGTGCCTAGTTTCCTTATCTCTTAGTCTGCCATTGTTACTGTAATGACCATTCCTTCTATATTACAAATAAAAATCTAAAACTGATTATCATCCTACACTACCATTTCTATACCTATACATGTTTTATATCTTCCTAGACAATTGTGACCCAGATAGACACCTATGTCAATACAAATGCCCAAATTTTATAATAAGTGTCCAATGCCTAAAAGTCATCCAATTTGAAAATAAAATGTATCCCAAAGGTCAGCCTATAAGAGTTTGTGTGATATATTTACAAAATGGATTGGTGTATATATAATATCAACCCTCGTTTATTTGTCACCTAGAAAATATTAGGAACTCACGTACAAAGCTACCAAGGAACATTCAAGTGATAAAACTTACCTTATTCATCCCTATTTATAAATCATTCATAGGAGTAATATTATTATAGGTCCAAATAATTAAAAGAGTAGTTCATGAGCCATATTTTCCATGTTATAATATAGGTCATTGCATGTCTTTGTTATCATATATTACATCTTTATGCACACATAAGACAACATACATGGGATAAATACATAAGTTTGAGTCCCTCTTTAGAGTTCTGGATATGTAGGAAATTCCCATTGATAGAGGCATCCTTAGATAAACTCAACACCATGATCCCACTAACACATTTTTCGATAATCACTCCATGCATTAAGAAGCTAAGTCTAGTAATTTAATAAAAGTGATAGATTATGGAAGTGATCTAAAGACATCAAAACAAATATATAAAAAAACCCCATAAGGCTCTATTTGGTCACATATATATCCAATAAATATTCTATATTGAACATTTGCATCATAGTAAGACACTGTGTTGATGCAATTATCTAGATATGATGCAAGCATCCAGGGCCATAGAAAGAATATTGGTAAATCTGATGACTTTTCTAAGATAAACTTCTAGTCAACTTCTAGCCTATTCTAGATCAAACTTTCATGATCATAGTAAACCAGCTAAGTACTCATTTTTCCCTTTTATTTAAATATCTATTAATGGTTGTAATTTTCTATTTTTAGCAATCTCAGTTGTATAAATTTACAATAGTATTTATTTTAGTTTCTATTAATTGACATGCTCATTAGATTAGTTCACCATCTTTGTGTAAAAGTTAATCTAATACCCCTTAATCCTAGATAATTCATTGATCTAAATTTAGGATTAAATATATATATTTAAATATGTTGTTCCTATTCCTAAAAAATGGATTACATCTACCTAGAACATGGCTCAAAAATACATACCAATGTGTATAATCTATCTCAAATATGTAAACCTTTGTCATATATATTATATAAATTATATGCCATATTATATCATACTAATATCTTAAATCATTCTTAACCATGCTTAATTTGCCAAAATCTAACTATATGAATCGTGTATAATGTGTCAAGCTATGATAATCTAAAACATGTATAATGTGACCAAATCTATTAATCTAAATATCTAAATCCATTGTGTCACACCAAGTGACCTAAAATGTGAAAAATATCATTCATGTGTAAGATTAATTACTATAATAGACCCAATATATTCCTGTTTCTAAGTGAGGAATGTAAAATTTGGATTGATCATGCTGAAATATATGTATAATTAGAAATTTTTGATTGTTTGTAAGAGTTTTTGAATTGATTAACTCTTGAATTATTCATTTTAAATATCCAAACTTTGATTTTTATCATTGTAATTTAAATTTCACATGAATTAAATACAAGGATGTGTAAAAATATGGTAAACATTGATAAACTTGCTCATTGGATAGTATAGAATAATTTTTAAAGATAATGGTGTGTGTATAGAATCAAGAGTTATCCCCATATTTTAAAAATATAAAAATTATTTTGTAAAAGGAGAGTGTTCATAAGATTTTGGCATGCTTTAAATTGCCACTAGTAGCTATGTAAATGTTACCATGTGGACTAAGGAATTTTGTGTTATAATGCAACTAACGCGGAGTAATTTCAATATATGATATTTGAGATATAATTCATATAATATTTTAAATTTATTAATTTGAAAATTTAATTTTTCATAATACATAGCTAAAAATCCAACCCATATAACTAGGTTGAGTTTATATAAATTTGTAATTCATTTACACATTGTTGATAATAAATTTTAGTTCTAAAATTCCAATATTTCAAGCCATCAAGATCTGTTACTTAGCCAATTTGAGTGTTTACAAATTAAACTACAAGTCCATCCACAATAGAGATCAGTATGCATAAAAACTTCACCTTTTTTATTTAGATTTTCAATTTTGCAAATGTCTCACTATTGTAAATTAGGAGTTCTAAGGTTTTTTTTTATCAATTTTAAGAGAAAACGTTATTGATCTTTTGAGGTCACTACCATTGAACCTCTAATAAAACCATAAATACTTATAATGGTATGGTCTGATCGAATAGAATACCTAGGATAATAGTGTCTAATGATAATGGATATGTTAGTCAAATGTGTCCTTAGGGTTTTACTATTTTACTTGATATTTTTTCATATATATTTGTATTGTATTTGATTATATCTAATATTAGTTTTCTTATGTGTTATTTTAGAGATATTTTCACATGAGATATTTTAGATATGGCTTCTATATGGAAACTATTAGTGACATAATTTTAGATAATGTTATCTAGCATTTAATTGATAGGGTATGCCTCACACATGCAGTCCACATGGGCTAAACATCAATTCATATATAACTTATGACTAAATTGGAATGTTGACACTTGTACATTATGGACTCCCATAGGGGATATCACTGTCACCCTAGAGGATGTTTCACATATCCTAAGATTGATTTTTGATGGATTGAGGGTCATAGTACAAGATAAAATGTATTAGGGTTATGTATGTCATGCATATAGACATATGACTAGTCATGATCAAGTGGACTAGTAGAGAGAGAAATAATCTAAAATACTACTTCGATATGTTTTTACATTAGCGGTTCCATGTTTTCAAAAGTTTTCATGTTTTTTCCTTACATCATTTATTTTTTATATGGTGGGGCCATTTCCATATAATAGCACATGTATAATTTTGAGTTGGGTATCAAAAATAGAGGTATTAGATATTCATGGGGTCATAATTTGATTACACACTTATACAAGGATATATGTTTGTTTTCATTATAGAACCATGCAAGTGGACTCATATAAGCTGCCTTACTACATGCTTGGGCATATAACTACATATATGTGGATTGTCTAGTTTGGGGACCATATAGAGAATTGGCCCACCTTCATATTTTTTTAGATAGTGGATATTAGAGAGACATATGAGTCTAACCATGATGGATTATCATGTTGTTTTGGATATTTTCACTCTTCAGATGATTATCTAGAGACCATACAAAGGTTTGGTTGGATGGGTTAAGGATGTGATAAGGATATGTTATATACATGTTAGTGTGTGGCTTCATAAACGATGTGGTGGATATATTATATTTTAACATGGTCACATTTTATTTTGACATCTAGTATGATGTACCCTTAGAGCCTTATCCATGGAATTGAACAACAAGGTTTGATCATCACCTTGGTAATAGGCTAAGGCCCTATGATGTAAATATAACTCCTTTACCTTCAGAGGACAAATATCCTCCTATTATTATTGTATATTACATAATACGTGATGTACTACACATCAAATTAATTTGTGGATGGACTAGAAATGGCCCATACATTTTTGAGTTATAGAAGATCTAAGTGTCATGCCTCCAACTTACGAAGGAGGTGATGGAGGATATGGAGGTGAAAGTTAGGCTACATCATAGCCTACTCCATTTTATTATATAGTTTCTATTATAGCTACGTGTTTTTGTGTGTGTGTGTGCATGTGTGTGTGTTTGTGTGAATGTGTGTGTGGGTGGGTGGGTGGGTGTGTGTGCATGTGCATGTTCATGTGTGTGTGTGTGTGTGCACGTGTGTGCACGTGCGTGCATGTGTGTGTGTGTGTGTGTGTGTGTGTGTGTGTGTGTGTGTGTGTGTGTGTGTGTGTGTGTGTGTGTGTGTGTGTGTGTGTGTGTGTGTGTGTGTGTGTGTGTGTGTGTGTGTGTGTGTGTGTGTGTGTGTGTGTGTGTGTGTGTGTGTGTGTGTGTGTGTGTGTGTGCATGCGTGCGCATGCGTGCATGCGCATGTGCATGCATGTGTGTGTGTGCATGCGTGCATGTGTGTGTGTGTGTAACTTATTTATTTGAGTTTCATATTTTCATATATTTTACTAGTTTCTTGTGTATTTTTTGTGTTTTTGATGTAATAAATGAGTATCAAGTGACTATGGTAGAAACATTTGTTTGAACTTTGACATAATATATTCCATATGATATATTTAGTAGTAGATTTATTGAATGATTATATAATATTTGTTTTATACATTCTCATTTTTATAAATTTTCTTTTATTTCTATTGTAACATTCACTATAGTTTCTAGTGAGTGAGATGATCTATAGGCAAATTTGGATAGATGATAGATACATACTCCTTAGAGTAGCATTGATATATATATATATATATATATATATATATATATATATATATATATATATATATATATATATATATATATATATATATATATATATATATATATATATATATATATATATATATATATATATATTACTTATCACTATAGTGATTTACATGTGAAGCATTCTTAGAAAATTACGCAGTTAAGATTTATTTGGTATTTTTTTAGATTATATAAGTCTTGGACTCAAGTTATTTGAGGAGATAGTGAAGAATCCACTTATAGAGCTAGTAGGCATAAATATAGCAATAATGATGAGTCAAATACATCAGGGGTTGTAGCCCTGATCATTAATTGACTTTATTATATTGCAAAATTTGATTTAATTATGTATGATGAGTAATTTGATCCATGATAAATTAAATTTATAAATGGATTCACATATTAGAATCATCTCATGTGGTTTAATTTACAGATTCCAAGTTTCACATTTTATTTTTATTATTTGATATTGCATGTTATTTAATGTAATTTTTAATTGATATTGCATTACTTTTTATATTTTAATTTTGTGTTTTTGTACTATCTTGTATTAATTATTTTTTGGTTATTGTGATTTGTACATTTGTATATATATCATGTGTAGAATAATTGTACTTGTTAAGTATTATACAAAATAGAGAGAGAGGGAGAGAGGAGATTAGTACATGACACTACTAGTTATCATTGATGCTCAAAAATTATTTCCCCACAAAATTTGGAATAGGAATTTACTTTAATCATGTGAATATGGATGATATACCTTTTGTGAAACACATCAAAAGAGTTCATTTTCTTATTATTTTTCCTGAAATATAGTTAACTTGTAATTTTCCTTGATTTGTAGATTCATAATTCACCTTTGGTATCCATAATTTTTTTCAAGGAGATGTAATTATTCTTGAATTATTTTAATCTTCACCATTCACAATAATGCCTTCTCTAGGTTCTCTTCTAATAATATATTGACTTACAATTAGTTTCTCAATGAGAATGTCATGGGATAGATTGGTTGTGGTATAATATGAACTAGAAGAAGTTTTCCTAAAAACATTATCATTATAAGTATGATAGGCAATTGGATCATTCTCAATAACTCTTTAGGATTTATTAATCTTATTAAAATGAGTATTATAAGAATATGGAGAAGGGGACCTTGTTTACCTAGTGTTAAATTTACAAAATGTAACATCTCATTTATCCACAAGTTGTGTAATATTTTATTGCAGTGCATAATAATCATTGTATTGATGTCTTTTAGTACCACGACAAATGTAAAATAGTTTTTCCTTTTACTTTCTCAAGATGATGAGAAATGTGATAATAGTTATGAGGTAGAGTGGTTGGCTTCTTATCTAATAATGTATCTATAAAATCATGTGGTCAATCTATGAATATGTAAAGCTTAAGTGGTTTCTACATATTGAAAGTAGATTTATTTTATTTAGGTGAATATTTATAAATTAACTATTTCCATTTATTTAGGACCTTAACTTGTTTTTCCCTACTTAGAAGCTTTGACTTAGGAATTGGAATAGTTTACTTGACTTGATTTAATGGGGATTTTTTTTTATATTAATGTCTTCACGTGCTTTTTGAGTATTTGGAATTAGTACCAACTCCTCTTCTATTGAAGCATTCTCATAACAAAGAGCTTAAAATGAATCATAAGTTCAATAAAAAAAATTTAATTTAATAAGATAAATGAGTCCCCTAAAAATTATGTACAATTTTTTTTAAATTTGTTAGTAAATATATCAATTGGTGCATACAAATATTTAATCATAAAATATAATTTCAAACTAGCTCTAATTCTCATTGATGAATAAAAAGCAGATGTTCATATGTAGCCATTGGTCCCTTATTTATAGATGTATTGCATTAAAATTTTCTATATTAAATCAATATAGGAGTGTAAATACCCATTGGGAAGAAAGTGAAATGAATCTAAAGTAATTTAAATTAAAAATTTTGAATACACTTTTATTAAAAGATAACTACCTTCATATTTGTTGATAGAAGTTTTGAATTATCTGAGATGTATATAAGGATCACTACTTCCATCTAAAATTCGAATTGTAGGCATGATGAAGTTTTGGGGTAATGGTGCATTTATAATATTACACATAATTAGGTTTCTATATATAGCATTATAATTAACCCATGCATCATATATTTTGATTTTTAAGGTTCTATTGTGTATTTTATGTTACAAGGCAGCCAAAATATGCATTAAGGACATGAATTCTTGGGAAATCATATTAAGATCCTTAAGAGGTTAATTTAATGTTTGAATCTTATTATTGTAAGTTACCATAGATAAAATATTACAAATGGGTGAATAAGATCTATACATAAGATATGTTATACTAAACATAGGTTCAAAGGAGTCATCATGGTGTTTTCTAATATTATCTTACATATATTCACATTCTAACGATGAATAATTGCATATAATGTCATTATCATTACGTTTAAGTTCATCACATTTTGTTTCAATAGAAAGCTCATGTGAAGAGATGTTTTGACATTGTATTCTAAGAGAGGAGAAATAATCATAAAGTGTTTATAACATTTAGAATTTATAGAGACGGAGAAGAGATTTCACATTATTTTTCATTTCTAGAGAGAGAAATAATTTAAAATTATTTTTCCATTTCTTTGTAGTGTTTATATCTTTGTGTTTTTAAAGGTTGATGAAATGAAGTGTAGTGGTAAATCTTATAAATAAATGGGGTGAACTAAAGGGAGATTCCTCATAATTTTTCCCATGCGATATGTTAGGAACATGAAAAAATTATTTATTATTTTATTCTTTTTTTTATAGCATATGATTTAGAGAAGAATCTAAATAAAAATTAGGGGAGGTAGGATCTTCTATTTTATAACTACTATATTCATTTTCATCTTTGCTATAGTCTTCACTATTATACCAATATTCTTGATTTTTATAATAATTAGGATCATACCCATAATTATATCATAATCATTTACATTAAAATAATATTCCTCATCTACATAACTAACAACATTAATAAAACATGATTGGATGTTATTCCATTCATTATCATAAACATAAGGGATGGAGTTGTGAGATAATAATAAATCCACAAGATGATGGCTAATAAGGATTTCTAATTAGTTCTCCATTTTAGATTTATTATTCATTGAGAAAGTTATTTATATGTAAGTAAGACCTAATCCAAATATATAGACAAACATGTAAATACTAGGGTTTTTAAATAATCATAAATTGGTTATGAAAATAAAACTCCAACGCTAAATTATGAAACCCTAATGAAGAGCTAAGGTTTGAAATAGTTTGATTAGTGTATGGGTTCACCAATATGTTTTACCCTAATTTAGTATTAGAAACCCTAATAGTGTAGATAATCATTTCATAATTATTAAATTGGATTTATACCATATGCATAAATACTCATGAAAACTATTTCAAACTATGGTAAAACATATAAGCTAAATATATCAATAAATAAACAAGGGGTAAGAATGATCTTATCTTGTTTATTGCAATATTCTATGTTTTTAATGTTTAAATTTTGCATGTCTAATTTTTTTAAGTGTTTTATGTATGGTTCATGTCAGCCTATTTTCTCCTCATTACTTCTATCAGGTTGGGTGAGTATCGATAATCGATACTAAATTGTAGTTGTCAGTGTTATCCTACATGTAAAAATATACTATTTTATTTTGGGATGATGTGCTTATTTTTGTAATGTATATTTATACCTTTTATTTTCTTCATAGTCATGTTGTTGCACCTGTATGATTAAAACCCTAATTCAATAGAAGCAATACAATATAAAATGGGTAGGTTAGGTGAAAGGGTTGAGTTGGAGTGACTTTAGTCAATCCATGTTGATTGACCAAGTGTTGTGGTACATTTACAATAATCTAAAGAGGGTTAAAATTGTCTATAATTATCTCACTAATGTATTCATGTGTGATTTTTAATGAAAGACAAATTCTCTTTCTCCTATCTTCCCCTTGGTAAAAGCATGTAATTGTAAATTGGCCTTTGTAAGCTTCTTATTTAGCTCTAACAAATTTTTTGGTACAATGTGTTTTCTTATCTAACTCTTGATAATGTAAAGTGATTCCTATAAAATACCTAATGCAGATGCTAAAATTAAATATTTATAGCATCTCAATCTTATACATTTGACAAATATCAATCAGGTCTCTACAATTTAGTTCTAGACCTCTTTGTTGCCGAAAGGATTGAATTCACCATCTCACTATGCTGAAATACTTATCTCTTACTTCTATCCATATCATTCTAATGACCTAGGTCTCTTGAATTTCAATTTTTTAAAACCTAATAAACATCATTCACTATCAATTTTAGATCCATAACTATTTTATATCCGTTTAGACACTACGTAACATAGAGGGATAAACACTATTATCTATGATAGTGATATCCCTATCTAGTGTCCATTTATAAATTCAGACAAACTAAAAATGATTTGAAGCCTATGGGTTGGACTATTTATCTTAATTATCCCTACTATTATATATTTTTAAAATATGTGGTATACATATAAGTTTAAGCCTTTGCATTATTTATCTAGAAAAATATCAAGAAAACATGTATTAAAACTAAATCAATCAATTGAAAAAGCGCTCTTTTCTACCCTATTCATCCCTATTTTCATATCAAGAATAATATCAATCAAATTATAGGGTAGAATATCCAAAGAGTATCCCATGATAAAAATTTGTCAAATTAAAAGCTAGATCATTGCATGTATCTTCATACAGTATATTGCACCCTTGTACACATGCTTTCCCACACATAGGGGAGGACTACATAATTATAAGGCCCTCCTTAGATTATTGTATATGTAGGCAATACCCATTGACAAAGGGGTCTTTGGGGTCAGCTCAATACCATGATCCTGCTAACCCATATTTTAGAAAACTCATTTTAATGGTGAAGAGGGGTGAAGAGCTAGGGTTTTATAGATTGGAAAAGAGCGATAAAATGTGCATAATATATGGATACATTAACATAAAGGTAATGAAAAACTTAGAAAATTGAAATTTATGGATTCAAAAAAGCCTTTATATTTTGGTCATGATAGAAACATCCATAAAGTGGACACTAATGTCGACAGTAGTGTCTGAGTTTGATGGTAGTGTCCAAGGAAGAAAAATAGTAAAAAATATGAATGAATCAAACATATATCTAAGTTGTGGGATTGAGAGGAAGATAGATAACACTCATAATCTATAACAAGACATAAAGTAAGATATGATTCTATTAATCCTTAGTTGTATAATCATTTCTATATTTATTGTACATGTTTGAATGAACTTATTATCAAATACTATATTATATTACTAGATATAAATACTAAATTGTTGCATTCAATGATTTTATTTCTATAGGTTATTTATGTAAAGATCCATTCTAAATAAAACATTTTTGTGAACCCTACCTCTATCTTTGAACCATGACCTAAATTTCACTTGGGTTTCTCTTTTAAGAAAAAAAAAGATTTTTATATTTTATTATTAGATATATATCTATTTTCATGGTCATAGGTTAAGGAATGTTTCTCTATGTTTTAGCCTTTTGTTATCTATTGATTCTCTTTTTTATTGAATCCAAAATTATATCCTTCTTCATGTCTATGCCTAAAACAATATGTAGGATGTTTCATCCTTTGGATAGTTTGTTTAATGTTCAAGATGAATAATGTATTACATATGAGGATCTTATGGCATATTAACAATGTGATCAACCCTCCCTTTTTTCTTAAAACTATGACAATTATAGAACCAATAACTAAAATGCATGTCTAAGTGAATATGGTGATAATTATAGCATGTTTTCATATGATTATACACCTTTTGAATATGAATATGATGATCCTATTTCTCTTATTTCTTCTACATCCAATGATGAAATGCCTAAAATGTTAAAAAAATATAAACTTTATTAGTACATCACATAAATATGATACAATAAATATGAAACAAGTTATCATTCATGATGATGAAAATTATAATTTTTCATGCAAAAATTCTCAAGATGAACCAAAAATTGAATTCTTTTCTTCTCTTTCTAATGATGAAAATGATGAATAAGATGAATATTTTCCTTTTTCCAAAATATTTATACTATTGACAATATTTTTCCATCTTTACTACACTCAAATTAAAATCATGAAATTACTTATCTTTCCCAAGACTTTAATGATCAGTGTCCATGTACTACTTCTTCCCCTCTCTTGATTGATTGGAAATATGAAAATGAAAGTGTAAGTTCTTACAAACCTCTCATTGAAAATGCATCAATGGAAGATAATTTTACATTATCAAAGACATTTTATACAACTCTTTTAAAATTTTCATAATATGAAACAAAAAAATCAAAAGTACATTATATGAAAAAAATGACAATGTTGCATTACATGTTCATTTCTCATAATATCGTGATATACCAAAAGTAGAAAGTAGAATTAGACTCCCTTTAATTCCATTATTTGAAACTAAAAAATGAAAGTGAAACTTGCATTTTCCTTTGTCTAGTGTTACACATAAAGTAGAAGATGTTACAATTTCTCAAATTTTTACCTTTTCTACTCAAAAGCGTGTTCCAATTCTATACACCAATCATGAAAGGACATCTTATATTCATCTTGCATGTAATGAAAGTTCAAGTAATCAAACCCTTCTCCAATAAATTTGTATCAACCTTCATGATATACAAAATGATATAATGACCTCTTTTGAAGTATCATGTATGATGGATGTTCCTTTACCTAATGATTCCAAACCACATTATGACCTTATCTTAGAATGAAAGGATAATTTTAAACAGCCTATTATTCCTATGTTTCATATGTATGTGAAATTAAAACTTTATACACCTCTTCACCCTCTTTACCAATTCATCCTAGTAATATTCTATCCATTATGACTACCATAGGAGACATTCAATGCCAAATGAATATTCTTAAGTTGAAAGTGTCCTTGCATGAGGTTACCCTTAATGATAAGAGCCTAGAGGACCAAACCCATACATAGAGGTATTTGATCATACTTATCCTTCTAATTTTGTCATTATTATGATGTATTCCTTTATTGTCAATGATATCCTATTACTATGGATGCATGTTACATAAATATTTTTATATAAGCTTAGATAAAAAATCCCTATATTAGTTATATAGCCTTTTAGTTTGTTTTTTTCCAACCTTTAAAAAAATTAAATATGTATTCTTATCAAATTTATGTTGGGAAATACAGAAGCACAATTGATTACCATATACAAGCAACTTAATATGCAGAAATTAACCAGAATCACAAGTAACTAGAATTCAGAAATAACACAGAATATGAGAGACAATACACAACTTGTATTAATACTCATCCAGAAAAGAATACAATAAATAAGATGCCACTTCTTCTCCACACTTCTCAGAGGCTTCCCACACCTCAAGTGTATAGTACTTCTTTCCTCAAAGCTCTCTCTCTTACTGTCCCAACACACAACTCAAACACAGAGTTGGTGTTCACCTCCAACCAGTCAGTATCCACTACTGCCATTACACCAGTGCTCCACGCACTCCACAAGTGCTCCACGCACTCCAAGTACACAATGTACTCCAAGTAGATCTCCCCTAAACTTGTAACAACCTATAACCCAAATGATCTTACTTATGGAAGGAACTTCCTTACCTTCCTCTCTTGCTCTATAATCGAGTACACACTATACTCCAAGTAGATCCCACCTAATCCTTCTCCCTGTTGTGTTGTTTTCCTCCCTGATCTTGCACACTTGCAAATAAATCTAGTTCTGCACACTTGCAAACCTGGATCATGCACACACATACACCTGTAGATCAATGATATTACTTAACATGCAGATCTCTAAACGTGGCCTTGCACACTTATTGACCAAGATCTTACACACCTGAAGAACCCTTCTGATTCTCTAAAACCAGCACCCACACTTGGCACTGCTATGGAACTAAGAGGAACACCCTTGCTCACTTCACACACAGAATGAGCTAACTTTGCTCAACTCAAACTAGAACAACTTACAATACAGCACATGAGTCTATTATATATATCTCATGAAAATAATAATTAGACACCTAATTACAATAATTAGATCCGCAACTTCAAGTCTAAAATTGGCTCTTAACATGCAAACTCTCAGTTTGTTAACAAACTGTTCATGAAACTGAAAGTTTTGAAATCAAATAGGCGACCGACGTCGGTCCCTTTAGGCTGGAGATGACTGACGTCAGTCGATACCTGACTGATGTTGGTTGCCTTTCCCACTATATATGACCGACATCAGCTGATCAGACTGACATCAGTTTCCCTGTCACTTAACAACCTCTCAACAACCTCCTCCATGTCTACAACAGTGAAGATTTTAGCTCCACAACCTAACAATCTCCCACTTGGAGATAAATAGCTGTACTGTACCTATACCTGTACCTCATCTAATCTATTTCTTGGCTTGTATCCCTCTTCAAGATCAATCCTGAAGACCACCCACCACACACCCTATGGTGCACCTCCTATCATCTGAGTAACCTGCCACATCCAAACATACAAACCCATATAGTGAAGTCCTAACCCTACATAGCATGTATACCTGCTATTGGTCCCTCTAAAATACCTGAGAACCCACTTCCCTGAATTGGCTCCTAACTCTCTGACAGCACCCACTACTTGGGCAAACTCAGGTCTATACCAGACCTCATGTGATTTTAGAGACTAAACTATCCAATCCTTAGTGTGCTCTAGTTCTACATCCTATGTATTGAACCTCACCAACACCTGATTCACATTAGCTCCCACTGGAGACAAAATCAACCTGTGATCTCCATGTCTCTCATGCCAAAGAATTTTGCTGCTCCAAATTCCTCATGACATGCCACTGAACTAACCTTACCCTTAGCTCAACAAAACCCTATATGTACAAACCTGCTAGCTAGCATACCATCCACATATAGTACCAGGATAATTTCATGACCATCATCCACCTGGTAAGACAAACACAATGGTTACACTGACACTGACTAAAGCCCTGCTTTGTAATCCACCTATCAAAACTTGTACCACAGTCCTACAGCTTCCTCAAGACCATATGACCTAGCCTTCCATCTCACGTATCCATTCTCTCTATTCTTTAACTAAGGTATCCATTCATCTCAGTGCTTTTCATACCGACTGGCAACCCTACCAAATCTCCCATTTGGTCCTGCATCCTATTCATGCCATGCTCCCACTGTTTCCTGGATCCTTCTTGCTCTACAGTAAGTAACTAGTATAAATAAGAGGAACAATGAATTTGAGGCCTAATTACACTTTTAGTCCTCCCCATGGGCATTTGAGACTCCTTGACATCTTTTTGTCCACCCAAAATCTGTCTCAGTGACCAACCTCGCTCACCACATAGTCTTCATCTGACTGATGTCGGGTCCATGCGATTGTCTAGGTCACCGACACCAGTTATCCTACCGACATCAGTCTCCACCTACCTGACACTACTAACTTATTTGGTCTACACATGACCGACGTTGGTACCTGTCTGTTCGACATTGGTTACTCTTGACCAATGCCGGTACTTGTGTATGCCTGTGAGTGATGACTTTTTACCCGCGAGCTCATTTGAATCAATCCCATGTCTAAACTACCCTGCTCAGAAGTATCCAGACCCATCCACTGGTCTCTATCTATCATCTCCTCCAAGAACACCAAGGCTTTCCAGTTCTTAAGTTTGTCAAACACATCAGTCTTCCTTTCCTACAATAAACACAATCCTTTCTTGTAGCATCCCACTACTCACAAAAATCTCGGTCTATGCTCTCCAAAGCTGAACTCTTACCATTTGTCTTAAGAACATCCATTCCCTTCTCACTTATGTGACCAAGCCTATAAAGCCACACCTGTGCAACAGAAGTGGAATCAGTAATACAAGCAAGTAGATAAAGAGTACCTACTTTCTTACCACGTGTTAATTCAAGTGCATCCACTGTGAGAGTTCTTGTGCATCTCTCATCACCCAACTTTCCTGAAGCAATTAGCTACATCTCCAAGACTAGGACCTGCATGACCTTCTTCAACACCCATGTGTTGGCTACCTGCAATTTTAGCAACACTTCCCCTTTGCCAACAATCTGACAAGGCTCACCAACCCCTCTACTTGGGGTTGCATGGAAAGAGGCAATAGAATATATTAACCAAGATTCAACTTTATCCAGAGCATCTTGTGCAACAACACCTGCAACATCTGCTTCTTCATGCTGATCTGCTACCAACCAACAATCTTTATTTACCTGCTCTTTCTTTCCATAACATTGTAAGTGACCATTCGTGTTATTTAGTTTCTCCATTCATAGCTTACTTTCTTCTGTCGTTGTTATACTCCCACTCAATCAAAAACCCCTGAGAGTGACCTATAACCAAACACAAAACCTGCTCCCTACAACCTTATCTTTGATACCACTTGTTGGGAAATATGGAAGCATAATTGATTACCATATACAAGCAACTTAATATGCGGAAATTAACCAGAATCACAAGTAACTAGAATTCAAAAATAACATAGAATATGAGAGACAATACACAACTTGTATTAATAATCATCCAGAAAAGAATACAATAAAGAAGATGCCACTTCTTCTCCACACTTCTCAGAGGCTTCCCACACCTCAAGTGTACAGTACTTCTTTCCTCAAAGCTCTCTCTCTTACGGTCCCAACACACAACTCAAACACAGAGTTGGTGTTCACCTCCAACCAGTCAGTATCCACTACTGCCAGTACACTAGTGCTCCATGCACTCCACAAGTGCTCCACACACTCCAAGTACACAATGTACTCCAAGTAGATCTCCCCTGAACTTGCAACAACCTGCAACCCAAATGATCTTACTTATGGAAGGAACTTCCTTGCCTTCCTCTCTTGCTCTATAACTGAGTACACACTATACACCAAGTAGATCCCACCTGATCTTGCTCCCTATTGTGTTGTTGTCCTCCTTGATCTTGCACACCTGCAAATCAATTTTGTTCTGCACACCTGCAAACCTAGATCATGCACACACATACACCTACAGATCAATGATCTTACTTACCATGCAGATCTCCAAACGTGGCCTTGCACACCTGCTGACCAAGATCCTACACACCTGAAGAACCCTTCTGATTCTCCAAAACCAGCACCCACACTTGGCACTACTATGGAACTAGGAAGAACACCCTTGCTCACTTCACACACAGAAGGAGCTAACTTTGCTCAACTCAAACTAGAACAACTTACAATACAGCCCATGAATCTATTATATAGATCTCATGCAAACAATAATTAGACACCTAATTACAATAATTAGATCCACAGCTTCAAGTCTAAAATTGGCTCTTAACATGCAGACACTTGGTTTGTTAACAAACTATTTGTGCAACCGACAGTTCCGAAACCTCACAGGTGATCGACGTCAGTCCCTGTCAGGCTGGAGATGACTGACATCGGCTGATACCTAACCGATGTTGATTGCCTTTCCCACTGTATATGATTGACGTCGACTGATTAGATTGATGTCGGTTTCCCTGTCACTTAGCAACCTCTCAATAACCTCCTCCATGTCTGCAATAGTGAAGCTTTTAGCTCCACAACCTAACAATTTACATAAGCATAAGTTACCAAATATACCACTAGATTATTTTTAAGGCATAACTCAAAACAAGGATGAATATATTCAATACTATGTTATTATATTTAAGGATATCTTATATTCCTTGAACTATACCCTTTTGGATTGATAAGTGCAATTCATATTTAATAGGGGTCATATCTCTCCACTGAAATAAATAGAATTACACAATACCTTTACTTATTGTGATACTTTATATTTGGATGTTCATAAATATGCATGTCACTTAAAAAATACATATACTAATAACCTACTACTACACCTCAACGCAAACATGTTATAAACAACTCTTAAAAAACAAGTCAAAAAACTAATAAGGTTTATGAGCCCTTTCAAATACCTTCTTCTAAACTAGAAACACATACTAAGGAACAAGAAATACAATTTTTACATAAAAGAAACAAATATACATATAGAATATCTCATATAGGTAAAACCTATATCTATACTAAGAATAAACCACTTTATTTTGATTAGAAATGGGATAAACCACATGATATATTAAATACATATTGAATAAACCATTGATTACTCTTCCCCCAAAATACTACCATCCACCACAGAGATTTGAAAATTTAAAATGAAAACCCTTTTAAAATTACCATTGTATTAATGGACATAATGATAATGATTATTTTGCATTAGTACAAAAGACTTCACAAATTGCAGATTGAGGGATTGCCATATTTCAAAAGACACATCAAGGTCTCTTTCCCCGGATTCTTCTAGATGTCATTCTAAGAAGGTTGAGACATCCCATTTCACTCCTTTTCAAGAATGTATTGTCTATCGGCCTTCACAAAATTCAACCACTAGAAGAATCCATTCTCCTAGTGTACCATCTACTAAGATTGATCTTTCCCGTACTGATCCTACCAAAGAGCCATTGGTTAATCTATATCTCACTAGAGGGACACATGGAGGAGGCATTGAGCCAAATTTGATAGATCTTAATTGCATTTCTACATCATATATTTGGGTACCAAAATTAGCACATAGAGATACATATAAGATAAATACACATGATACTCCCATAAATACATCAGATACAATGTTAGAACCAAATACAAAAACCTAGTTATCACTTAATGATTATAGTCGATCTTTCATATTCTCTACTGGATTTCATTATGTGTGATTATTTCCTTAGTTATCACTAAATTAAAATAAATGAATAACTTTCAATACTTTACCACATATGAAAATATCATATTTCAAACATATTACTTTAACAAATGTAAAATATTTAAAACAATACACATAAATTCTATATACTACCTTCTACAGTGCATGGGTGTGTTAAATGCATTAATACCAACATGGTAGTCATAGTTTATATACTTTTATATGAACATCTACTTGAATAAGATAATTTTATTATGAGACAACTAATTATAAATCTTCCTAGGGTTAATCCTCTATGAAATGGTATGTAACAACAATCCCCTTTCTTAGGCAACCCAAACATGAAATGACTTTGTACCAAAGATATATAGAGGTTTCCATGGAATCCTCATCTAATCCTACACAATATATTCAATTAGATAGATCAACTAAACATGATATAATTATTATTACTCCATAGAAACCACAAAGTCTTATTGTATATAAGTAGAGTACCACATATTCTAGACATCTAGATATGACACCTATGCATGCTCCTTGGTAGTACCACTAGTTTTATGTACCAAATTCTAAGTTTGGAGATACTTATGATCATATCTTATATGGGCTCATAGGCTAGTCTTTTATTTTAAAATACTAAAAAATCCCCAAAAATCAAATTTTCAAAAATATAAAAACATTAAAAAAATACAAAATACAAAATTATGTAGCATTACCATGTTTTATTATCCCTTTGACATCTATGTTATTTTTTTATGTTATTGTTGACCAAATTTTGGTCTATCAAGACAAAATTGGGCACTCATATCCATTCAATCACCTATCCATGTCTTTAGTTGGACTCAGTAATGAAGCTTTCATTCAAGAGAGGTATCTTGTATAAAACCCACAATAAATGCACAAATATTTCCTTCAAATAATTTGTTTTGATCTTTTGCTAAGCCTTCAGGTATTTTTTTTGACTAAGTGTTCAATTTATTTTGGGTTTTATTTAATTGTTTCTTTTAGAGGTTTTGCCAAATTCTTTTGGACTTTTTATCTGAAGATTTTCCCGTAAGTATTTTCTTTTGGACAAATTATCTACATTTTTGAAAGGAATTTTAACTTTCCCAAAGGGCTCTTTCAAGCCGAAAAGGACTTTTGAATTTGTACAAAGGGTATCTTTGAGGCTAAGTGGACCATTTCCAAAAGTTTGAAAGACAATTGTAGGTTTTTTGAAGGACACATTCTTCCAAAGGGTCACTTGCTTTCTTCAAAAGATCATTTCATTCTTCTTGAAAGGACACTTGCCTTTATGAAAGGACACTTTCAACTTCCCAAAAAAAAATTCCAAAGGACTATTTTGGGAGAAGGGTAAACCATTTCAAAATCCTAAAGGGTATGTGACACCTTTCTGAAGGGTATCTGCTGGAAGGTCTGTGGGAAGATAGACCATTGCAAAAGTGCCGAAGGGTTCTTTTCAAAGGGGAGGATAATTTTAAGAAGTTTGAAGGATTGTTTCTAAGAGAAATTAGACCATTTTAAAAATATTCAAAAGGTATTTTCCTTTCAGAAGGGACATTTACAACTTTACCAAAGGGTCACAAGCAAAATCCAAAGGGTCATCTCAAAGAAACAAAGGAAGCCAAGCAGAAAATTTAGTGGAATTATTTTGGAGAAATTATCTAAAGAATTTTTTTGAAGAAATTATTTGAGGTGCCAAAGTCCATTTATTTCAAACATTTTGTCTGTAGAAATTCTAAAAGGCATAAAGGACCAAGCAAAGCCTGAAATAGAAAGTCTAAAGGGACTCTTCAAAATAATTGTCTGTAAGGAGCAGATTTCCTCTAGGAAAAAAGAGCCCAAAATCTTTCAAACAAATTGTTTGAAAGAATACAAAAGACAAATCCTGAAGACAAATTCTAAGGACAAGAAGTCCAAAGAAATGCCTGAGTGATGGCCTAAAAAATGTCAAGTTTAAACTATGGAAATTAGCCATTAAAATTTAAACAAAGGAGTGACAGCCCATAAGATGTCAACTTCAAACTACGAAGATAGGTGTTGGAGTTTGAAAAGAGTTTGGTGGGAACCTAAAAACAAATATGAAAGTGACACATAGTAGAATCTTGAACATATGTGCACAAGCAAATAAAAATAAGTAGGTTGACAGAGTGAGTTGGTATACCATTTCACATCTCAGTAAGCTAATAAGGAACAACTAATATCCAAATGAATTTCCAACCAATGGACCCATTTATAGTTAAAAATAGTTTAGAGCATCTTGATCTTGTTAGCATAACTACAAAGAAAACATCTTGTAGAATGTAGTGTAACTATTCCATTCTCAAGTTGACACATTTATAAATCATTTCTAGAGTTCCCTTTGCTTGATCTCTTTCTCAAGGCTATATATATGTATTCATTCTATTCATTGAGGAACCTCTATTGGTTATTGGGAAAGCTCTGACCACATTTGTACTTGGAAACTCTTGAAGAAATAAAACAAGTTTTTACACTCACATACTGCATTATTGTGTATTGGTGAAAATCATGTTATTCTTGTTTATTGAAAGTTATTTTTCCTAATTTGTTATCCTCAATTTCCTACCAAATGTGCGGAAAGAGTGTTGTCACATGTCCTTGTTAGTATTCTTTCATAGGTGTATAGACATTTTAGAAGTGGTTTAAGACTATATTCTTTCCTAAAATTGTTTATTACTCTTCTGAATGTTAAATACCTTCTTGAATCTAACATGTGAAACACTGATGTGATAATGTACAAAAGTTGTGAGTTTTGTGTGAAGAAACTTGGTTAGTCTTTAAGTAGTGTTTTCAATCAAGTGAGAGGATATCATATATTGGAGCATCATCACTTGTCTTCAAAATTGTTTCCTTCTCCATTTTCATTCATATTTGCTAGTTTATAAAGATATTCAAGGTGCATCAAGGGGAGCTAGCCCCTAATCTAGATATTCATCTCAATAGAATTATTGCCCACAGCAAGAAAGATAATTCCATTATGTTGCTTAGATGAAGATATTTGAGTATCTCTTCAAGGTTTCAAATCCAAGTGTCAATAGTTAGTAGATATAATATCATTTCAATTATATATACACATGTGTCACACATATTTTGAGTGTTATATAAGCATACCAAAACACATGATATATGTACTTATAAATGTTGGACATCTCCTCTACCACATGCCATATAATATGTTGGGGGAATATATATTATTTGATCATGATTGATACATGTTGTATATCCTCCATGATTATTTCTACATTATCATGTTTGAGAGATTATATATTAGTGCTTACACATGTGTATATCCATGCTCATATCTTTCACAATATACTAGATATGCTATGTTACATAATTTTTTTATCTAACACTTATATGCATGGAATAATATGATATGCTTATGTTGGTTACTTATGATTTATAAATTTATCTTCATACATTTATTTTCACTTCCTTGATTTTAATCCATATATTTATATTGTCTTTTTTGTGTAATATTCTAATGTGTTCCTTACTTGTTGGCCCCTATGCCATTGTATGTTGATTAGACATTTTAATATGTCATTCCCTTCAATTATGTAGTGTTTTAACATGAATCTTGTATGATATATTATTATACCATTATTTACATTACATTTAGTGATCTTGTGTGTGTTATTTATTATTTGTTGAGCTTGTACTATTAATCTCTATACATTACCATGATCTATATCATACATCTTAGGACTTGATGTTACCAAATAATGAAAGAGTCATTCATATATCTAATTATACATGTTATCCCTATATGATACCTAATTCATACACAAATTATATAGATACCTTATCCTTTTGAGGTAAGGCACCTGCTAGTTTCTATCTCCCTCACCTTAAAGGGGATTACATATCAGTGGGGGCATATAGAAGCATGACCTCCACACTTACACATTTTCTTAGTTTTTAGATTTTAGTAGGGGAATGCCATAAAAACCTGATAATCATACTTACAAACCTAAATTTATATATTTGAGTTGGGGCATTTCAAAAAAAAATGACCTCCACACTTGCACATTTTCTCAATTTCTATATTTTAGTGTGGGCATGTCACAAAAACATGACCTCCACACTTATACATCTCAATTTACATATTTAAATGGGGGAATGTCATAAAAAATGACCTCTAAAATTATACACATTTTAAATTTCCATATTTTAATGGAAGGCATGTCATAAAAACATGACCTCCACACTTGCACAATCTTCAGTTCAGTTTCATGATTTAGACATACACTTAGGTCAAAATACTATACATTTCATAGATTTTACATAGATTTGAAACATAATTTTTAATATTTATGAAAAATATACTATATTTTATACATATTATAGGTGTATATGTTATTCTATTGTACCTAAAAAATTAAAATTTACCAATTCTAGTACTCACGAAGATGCATTGATTACACTAGGATGTATTGATATCAAGCCTTTTCTGCTACAACAGTTGGTTCACTTTATAGTTTGAAGTGATTAAATAATTTAACCTCACTAGGTTTATATATTTGAGTTATTAAATCATCCAATCTCACCATATTTATAATATGAGTTGATTAAATCAATCACCCTTACCAGATTATATATTCACACTTGAATTGTGCAATTGAGACATAGTGATCTCAATGGTCATGTCACAAATCATCCTTGCATTAGATTGGGGGTATAATACCTTATAATATCCTTATAAACACATTCTATTTTTATAGATAAACATTTTATATCTCCAATTATTTATAAGGAATCATATTTATGAAGTCAAAGCATCAAGAGGTAACATGGTTATATCGACACATAAGTGTACTCCTTCCTTGCTCTCTTTATTTTAAATCATTTTAATTATTTAAAATTTATGATTAGATGAATTGATATACATTGTAACATTATCCTATTTAAATTTCATACACTATAAAATCAATCAAATTTTGATTAATCAAAGGTAAGATGTGTTATACACATCCATGTACGCATTTCTTTCTTTTAAACTAGTATTTCCATCCTTATGCATTACTAGATTAAGTGGGGGATGTAGATAATAAAAATAAATATTTATAGCATCTCAGTCTTGTACATTTGAAAAGTATCATTTAAGAATCTACCCTTTAGTTCTAGACCTCCCTACTACTAAAAGGTTTGCATTCACCATCTCATTATTCCTAAATGACTATCTCTTAATCTAATTCTTATCATTCTGATGACCCACATCTATTAAACTACATAGAAAGTTTAAAACCTAATAAATATCATTCACTATTATTTTTATATCCATACCTATTTTATATCCCTCTAGACACTATCGACCATAGAGGGACACTACCACTGATGGTAGTGTCTAGATGCTTGTCTAGTGTCCATATAAATGGAAAATGATTTGAAACCTATAGGTCAGCCTATTTGTCTTAATTAACTCTACCATGAGATATTTTAAAAATGTGTAGTATACATACAAGTCTAATCCTTCTCATTATTTATCTATGAAAATACCAAGTAAATACTTACTAAAGATTAATCAATCAATTGCACAAACCCTTTATTTTACCCTATTCATCCTTATTTTCATATTAAGCATAAGAGTAGTCATATTATAGGTATGGAACATCCAAAGAGTAGACCATGAGTGACATTTTTCAAATTGAAAGATAGATCACTGCATCCATCTCCATATAGTATATTTCACCCTTGTTCATACACTTTTCCACACATAGGATAAAACTACATAAGTCTGAGACCCTCCTTAGATTATTACTATGTAAAAAGTACTCATTGACAAAGGAGTCTTTGGGGTCAATTCAACATTGTGAGCCCACTAATCCATTTTTTATCAAAATCATTCTAAGGGTAAATAAGCGTGAAGAGATAATTTTTATCAATTGGAAAAGATTGACAATGTGTGAATAATATTCAAAGACATTAACATAAAAGTGAACAAACTATAAAATCACAATTGATGGATTCAAAAAAGAGCCTATATTTTGGGTAGGAAATAAATTTCCATAAGAAGGAAACTAATGTCAATATTAGTGTCTACATTTGACAATAGTGTCTAGGGAAGAAAAATAGTTAAAAACCTAAATGAACAAAACATAGATCTAATTTATGGGAGTGAGAGGAAGCTAGACAACACTAAAAATCTAGAACAAAATAATAAATAAGATATGATTATCTTAACCCTTAGTTTTAAAATAATTTCTATATTTATTACACATGTTTGAATAAACTCATTATCAAATACTATATTATATTACCTAGATCTAAATATTAAATTTTTGCATTAAAACAGTTTATCTCTATAGGGTATTTATGTAAGGACCCCTTTTGAATAAAACACCTATTGAGCACATGCTTATACTGAGGGGGGTGAATCAATATAATATTATCTTTTACTTAATGAAAATTAATATCCATAATCAAAGCATTCACATAAAAATGACACAGATCGTCACTAGATTTATGTGGAAACACTTTCGAGAAAAAACAACACATGAATAGATTCTTGGAACTACCATCCAAATCCAATTGTATAATAATATTTTAAAAAAAATTGTAGGCACCAATCTACTAGAGACACCAATCCCCACTACTAAGCACCAACTTATCAAGAGACACAAATCTATTCTTTCTGAAGCACCGACCTCTACTGAAATAATCTTCCACCTTACTATTGTTTCTTCATCAATGAATGATGGTAAATTCAATTTCCTCTTGTTATTCTCATATATAATACGATTATTCTTGAATTATAAAAATAATTAATTCCATTATTCAAATATTCATGTGACTTTATGATATATCTTTTTATTCTCCACACACTTGTTTCCTTCTCTTTTTTATTAATCTTCATATATCTCACACTTCAACTTCCATATCTTTCTCAACCTTCATCCGCATTATATAACATTCAAAGGCTCTTCACATAGGAGGCATCTCATCCAAGAGGAACCTCTTTACTAAAATATGTGACCACTAACATTTCCATGAACATTTCTATCGACATTTCCATCAACATTTATATCAACGTTTTGAAATTTCTATTAACATTTCCATTGACAATTATGTTGATATTTCCATTACAATTCTATAGATATTTTCATTGACATCAATTAAAGTTAATTTGACATCAATGATAATATTCCAACAACACCTAGTGACTTTGTTTATATAAGATCCTCTCACATTGAATTTGGACCCATTAACAAGAAAAATCCAACCAAAATAGTTTTAAACATGCCCAAATAATGGTCGTAAAATGAAACATCTCAAAAATAAATTGAAAGTATGTTTGGGTCACTTTCATCATCTTTAGTTAGTATCAATAGCTAATAATAACTATAAATTATAAAACCAACATGATGTCTAAAATTACATAAGATGAATGAAAGGTTCATATAACTATATAATATGAAAAATCAAGCTAAAAATGGTAGGAAAAAGGTGCCACATAACCAAATAAAATTACAAATATAATTTCAAAACCAAAAAAATGTGTCACTTAATACTTAATTCATAGTTTTAGATCCATAAATGCCTATTTTACTAAAAACATTATGAATAAAGGCTTGTACTAAATTTGGGTATCTAAAATAATGAAATGAGATTTTAGAGTAATAGTAAGATAATCAATCAATGTTTCACTAGATAAGAATATATGTATAGGTCATAGACTAACACTCCTATTATTGGTAACTCTATTGGAGTACATTGATGCCAAATATTGGCTACTATAAGATATTTAAAAATAACTAACATAATTAACTAACTATTATAACTAGTAAATAATTCTAACCATTAATTCAAAATTAATAATTTTTCACTTCACCTTAGGTAATGGGTCATTTAAACATATCAATTATTGGCCTATATATGTGGCTTAATCATTTATATAAATTTTATTAAAATTTTAAGTGTACTTGTTAATATTAACTAATTATCTTAAGCATCTTTTGAAAAAGTGTTTATCCACCACTATAACCTTGGTTTTCTCAACACAAATATGGCTTTTAGTTTTTATTGAGTACTCCACTAGATTATATTTTATCACCCTCTCAAAATTTATATCCAAAATAACATCTACAACCCATGTATTGATGGACAAAACTTGTCTTACCAATGTAGAACCTACCACAATAACAATCAATATAATAAAACTACATAGACCCCATATATTTGAGTAGTTTTCAATGTATTATTATAATATTTGATCATTTTTATTATCTTGTTATGTGGTGAAATTGGTTTTATTTATTTTATTTTTTTAATAATTTTTGGTATCTTATTGTATAAATACTCCACATATGGAAAGAATGCCATAGGGATCTCACTCGATTTTTATAAAACTTATCTTGTTTCATGTGTTTTTCCATTTTTGATCTATTTATGAGTTTGTTTTCCCTATAAACATTCCTCTTAAAATTATTTTTAAGTCTGCAACTTTATGATCAAAGTTCTCACTAGATCAAAAATATGAAAATTCCTAATGGCCAAAGTTTTGAGGGCCCCCAATTATTTTTTTGGGTGGTGAAGTGATATTTTATGTAAATAGATATTCATCTGAGTATATTTTCTATATGCTTGATTAGATAAAAACTCATCCAATTTTATTGATAGGATGATATCTAAAAAATAATAATTCACCTTCACACTCTAACTCCTCAAATTTAATTATGTCTACAAGTTTTTAATGTGGTCATCGAACCTTTTTAGTTTATCTTTACTATGGTACTTGTTTTCAAAAAACATTGCACCCTAGAGTTGGTTTTTGAAGCATACTCTAATATTTGGGCAACATCAGAATACCTTTCAGCTTATGGGTTGTTTATGATAGAGGTATACCTTTAGATTTAAGGGTTATCTCCCTAGATTGATCCTTAAATCCTTATCACCTACACTTAACTATTTGCTTGGACAAAAAGGGATAGAAGTGAAATGAAAATAAACTATTCTAAAGAGGTGATAGACCATAAAGATATACACTATGCTACCATACCATTTCACTATGAAACATGACCTACAACACTAGTCTCAAAATCTTGAATTGCTCTAACATTAGTATTTCAAACATGGAGGTGATATGTATGGAAATACTCAAGGTGCTTGAACTAGATGTAATTTATAGACACTAAGGATAATCCTTACACTTGAAAATAAACCAATACACTTAACAACACTTCATGTGACCTATTAGAGTGAGAACAACTTGTATCAAATGTGGAAGAGCAAAGAGAAAGCAAGGATAGATACTAATCAATTGACCTTTCACTACACACCACTTAAAACACTCAAATTATTTTTATGAGATAAAAATAGAATTAAATTATTATTTAAAATGAAAATTATAATATGAAAGTTGCAAGGCTTCACCATACCAAGTGTGGAATTTTATACAAGAGTCAAAATGGCTTGCATGTATAAAATGTGTGAGAAGAGAGAGAAGAAGTGGCGCTCAAGAGTCACAAGAAAAAGTGTCAAGTTATGATAATTATTTAAATTATAGGAGAATTAAATGGATAATAGAGTTTTGGAAGGTCTTCTTAAACATGTGTCCATTTGAAGCATCAAAATCTATACAACTAACATAGAGACCCTTTTGCTACCTTCTTAAAACTACCTTCATGATTAGGCATCTTTTGAGCACTTGAAACTAGACTAAGGAGAGATGACACATATGAATTGTCTTAGGGGATTTGGAAACATGCCATGATAATCACCATATACATCATTAACTACTATCCATCTTCTTTCCACTTGCATTCACTTCATGTAGTCACTTATTAGTCTTTATGGCCTCATTCTTCACATTTATCATCTAAATAACATTTATTTGTTCAATAAAATCAATGTAATAGGTGTTAGGACATATTTATAGAGTCCCCCTACCTTATAATCCATGATTTATACCTTAAAAATGCACAAAACTTAACTTCTCAACCTCTCATTGGGTAGTTGCTCTTTATCTTCAATTTTAGCCAAAGACTTCCTGAGATGAATGAGTCATCATAAGTGTTTCCATCACCATATGTGGTGATAAATGAATATTAAGAGTTATAATATGTCCCAATTGACCCCCTAAAATGTATTTCACCTTCTCATCTTCATTTATACCTACAAAACAATCACAAACATGTAAAAAACCCTATTTTGTACCTTATCTGTGTAAGTAGGATATAGACCAATCTAATGTGATAGAGACTAACAGAGTCCTATACAAGTCCAAAACCATTTCTATGCCATATAACTCCTTTTAAATTAATTCCAACTCATTTATTTCTAATCAAGTCTGTGTAAGGGATTTAGGAGGGTTTCTAGTGGTTTGGTTTGTTACTAATTGTTCATAAAAACTAGATGTTGAATCTTCAAACCAATTCCACTAATTTTGACCTTAGGACCTTACTCAAATATCCCAAAATCCTTGGGTCACCATGTATTCCCTATGTATAGGTTTGATTTCTTGAAGATGGTCTCTCAAGCTTACTCTTGCATTTTGCATAGGTCTAAGGTGAAATAGGCCAAATTTGACAAACTTGGATAATTTATCAATAGAAAAATGTCTTCATTCAACCCTATACCTTACCCTAAATTTTATAAACTAGGTTGGAATATTATTTTGGTATTATAAATGAAATTGATCCTCATTAAAGGTTAGGCCTAGTTTAGGCCTAATATGCCTGGCTGTGCTCTAGTTGTGCATAACTACCTCTAAGTGATTTATTAGGACCATGAGGTCTTCTAATACTTTTTTCATATTACACCAAGAATTCCATATCATTATTCAGTATTATAACATTCCTCATGTCATCCTCTTATCATCTTCTCAACAAGCCTACAAGCAAGTCTTGACTAGAAGTGCCCTCTATCTAAGAAAAAATAGAGTGAATCTCCCCTATTTTTAAGGAAAAAATGAGATCATAGAGGGTTTTAGTAGGTATTTATGACCTTAAATAAAAAATTAAAAGGATAGATAATAATTATATCACCATCAAACACTAAAACTCCTGAAAACTAGTCATTGGGTCTGTGACTATGTGTAAGGTCTAGATAGGCTAATTGTGGCATTTAAAAACCAATCCTTGAATTTGTTATTAACCCATGGAGATCACCTATAAATGTTTACCATCACTATTAAAGTAATTCTATCACATTTAAAACATATCTCTACCCACAAATCATAATCTCTCGCCACTTGGCTTAGCTAGTCTCTAAACATGAGTTGATTGTAGGTGCATTCACCTTAAGAGAATGAGGTTCATGTAGGTTAAGATGCATGTTTTAGCCCTATGTTACATGCATTAGGTCATTATTTAATTATTTGATACCATATCACACTTGATCATGTTCATATCATGCCTTAAGGCCATGCCATCATCCAAACTACCTACTCCAGTAGATTATCAATCTATAGTCAGACTATAAGTGGCATTCCTTAGACCACAAAGACCCCTATAGGTGATATTCATATCTTTAACCTTGTATTTCACACCATAATATCATTTCAAGATCACTATTTCATTTCAAAATAAATAATCAATATGCATGTAGGGCTCTCAACTTCTAGTCTCTTATCATCAACTATGTGATCTACACACTAATCGTAGATGTCACTTAGGGCTTATGAAACATGTAGGTGATGATTTATTATTCACAATAGATTTCAAATCCTTTGATTTCCTCTGAGGAATTATCCATCTCACTCTTATGTGGTCTCTTCTCATGCATAAAAACCATGTATCCATTCACCATTATAAGTTAGGTTATTTATAGTCATTCTAATGCAATATTCACTAAATGTTTTGTTGAGCATTGTTCTTGTTGTTGAGGTTTGGAATTGATATTTTTATTGATGTCAAAGGTTCTTTGGAAGGTCTTCATGAGGTCATTAATGATTTTAGATATGAGAGAGAATATTGATTAGGTGACAATTATTTTGAGAGTATAATATATGATAAGTATATATTCTTATGACTTCATGAGTGATGTAAAAGTTAGAATAGAAGGTCCTTGTAGTCAAAGTTATCAAGTGCTTGAGATTAGTAGTGTCTTGAGAAGGTATGCTCATAGGATGTCTAGTATTATAAATTAAGGAGCATGATGGATTTGTGAGATTAATAAACATAGTCATGAGTGGTTGTATAAGGCATGTGTAGAAGGTGTAGAGGCATCAAGGAAAGTTTCAAGGTGATCCTACAAGGGTAAGACCTTTATCCCATGTCTACAACTAGACCAGTTGTAGACCTTGCATGACCTCATAAGGTATCATGAGATATTGTCAAGGAATATGAATTATATATGGAATCATTTAAGCATGAGATAGGTTGATTATGTGAATGAGGTGGAGAACAAATATAAAGAAGCTTGAAAATTAGTTCTAAGGCCTAATATGGTTTTTAGGACAAGGTCTAGAGAGAAAACAGAGAGTGTATGGCCTAATGAGGGGTCATAATAATATTTAAAGGTGTTTTAAATCTTGTATTCATTGACATAGGTAAGGTGTATTTTTTTAATTGTGTTAATATATTTTAATGTCATGAGAACACATATAAAGAATCCTGAAGGTCAATTGTAAGGCCTAATATGGTTTGCATGACAAGGTCTAGAGAGAAAAGAGAAAGTATATGGCCTAATGAGGGGTCATAATAATATTTAAAGGTGTTTTAAATCTTGTATTCATTGACATAGGTAAGGTATATTTTTTCAATTGTGTTAAAATATTTTAATGTCATATTTTTAAACACAAGGCATGAAAAGTGGTTTTTAAGTCTCTCGAGTGCATATAGAATGAAGGGTTCTCAACTTGAGAATTTTTTTTTTATCATTAGATCTTCAAACCTATAAATTGGAAACTTATATATATATATATATAAAGCATAGCCCCTCAATCTAAAAAATAATGCTTGAAATTTTGATCCAGGAAAATTTCAAGCATTATTTTTTAGATTGAGGGGCTATGCTTTATATATATATATATATATATATATATATATATATATATATATATATATATATATATATATATATATATATATATATATATATATATATATATAAGGTTCCTGGATCAAAATTTCAAGCATTATTTTTTAGATTGAGGGGCTATGCTTTATGAACGATCGCTAATAGTGGAAGTGTGTTTAAACCCTCTTAAAACCCTAATAAGGACCCAAAGTTAAATATATGATTAAAAAGTGCTCAATATTATTTTTAATTCTTATTTAAGTGTTTTTATATTATATTTAAATCTCCTAAGTACCTCTAGGTTGTGGTGGTTAAATAAAAGATAAAAATGTGAAGATACAAGCTTATTTTAGAAGACATTATTGTAGCTATAAAATGTTGTATGGGACAAAGTTTTAAAATAATTGGATGGATAATTTTGATATTTTTATTTTATTTTAATGGTTTTTTATATATATGTTATATCCCTCAAGTATGATAAACTAATCATCTAAGATAATCAGTCGATAAGAGGCCTAATGGTGGAAATAGTGAAAAACATAGGCACTAGTGAGAAGCTGATTAGGAATGTGTTATCATGATATAGGGATGAAAAAAAGTGGATGGAGATGTTTCTAAATAATGGTAAGACATTTTAATGTTTTTTTATAATTTATTGAGGTATATTATTATAGTGAAAAATTTTCTCACTAGTTGACCTATCTAGTTCAGATTAGACAGTGAAATATAAGGTCATGAGATTGGTATGAAAGACCAAAAGTGCCATTTTACCATATTATATTTATATCTGAGAATGGTATAATGGTAAAATAGGATCATCAAAATTTATCATCATTCATTGAATATGTTTATATAGGTATTTAAATTCTAAGTCACCATGACTGGTCTTTGAGGAAAATCGGTAGTTCTAAGTGAGCAAGTTGTAGGAGTATTTTTGAGTCCTTTTGACCTATGTAATGAATTATAATTATCTTGTTGAATTTTTTTAAATATTTTAGGTTTTTTTAATATGATTTATTATCATGGTTTTTTGTATAAACGTTGTGTTATCTTCATCTATTCAAGATAGACCTTTCTATGTGTGTGAAGGCCTAATGTAAATAGTACTAATGGTGTGCTTCAAGTCATGGTTGGAGATAAAAAAAGTGTCATGGACATAAGATGAGATTATTAGGGTTATATTTGAGTGGCATATGAATTTTTACTTCTATTATGTATTTTTAAAATTTTCCAATGAGATCAAAGGGTTACATGCACTAAGGAAGGCCTAGTTGAATTAGGTCTCCTTAAGGCCTAAAGAAGGATTTGATCCATTTTAGCTATGGAAAAAATAATTTAATTATTAATTAATATTTTTATAATGTCATCATTAATATATTTTTTTTAAATATAAGTGTTCAAGTGTGTGTGTCTGACTAATAGGTGTAGAGCAAGAGCTTGGTATAAGAACAAGGCCTAATAGGCATAATTGACCAGTTTTTGAAAAAGTGAATTAAAATGAAGTATATAGTACTTTGAAGAGATTAAAGAGGTCTTATAGACCATAAAAAGTGTGTATATAAATTATCATGAATATTTAACATGGGTAACATATATGGATATCAATGTTATATGACCTAATCTATCTTAAAGAGATTTAATTGAGTGAAGAAGCCTAGAAGGTAGTTTGAGAGGGATATAAGAGAGAAAAGATCCAAATAAGGTTATCATCATATTTTGTATGGGAAAAAAGGTATTTTTAAGGTGATCAATTAAATAATGTTTTTGAGTTAGTTCTAAGTCATCTAGGGGGTTGGTGCCTCCTTGTAAGTGGGTACTTATTAAAGCCTAGTCAAGTGGGTGCTTGTCTAATTAGAGTTGGTGATCCATGTGAAGTTGGTGATTAATTGATCTTGGTTTTTGTCTTATATTAATATATTTAATTTTCATAGATTAATGTTTTTTCTTCCCCTTGAGTGTTTCCCATTCAAATAAGTATTTTATATGTTATGTTCTTGTCTCATGTTCATATGAATGGTTCTTGATGTGTTGATAGTTTGTTATATTGCTTTGATGGTTCATGAATGATGAAGTAAAGTTTTAAAAGTTTTTGAATATTTATTCACCCCCATCCCTATATAAGTTATTTTTCTTCCAAAAATTGGTATCAAATCCTGGTCCTTTTTATCAGGTCTAACAACTTGAAGGTGATCCTAAGAAGCACAATATGTCTAATGATCAAAAGGAAGAATAGAACATGTATGATGAAGCATACTATGATTGTGAAGAATGAGAAGATATAATAGACCTTAAATATAAGCTCAAAAGTGCCCTTGATGATTTGAAGCATTAGAAGAAGACTATCAAGGATCTTTGGAGTCAATCAAAAGGTGTCAATACAAAGTTTAGATCAAAGGAAGTTGAGTATGACCAACTACAGATAGAGATGGATTCCCTAAAGGTTGAGCATGAGAAAGTCAAAAAAAATGAGTAAGTTTTAAAAATATCATGATAATTTATAACATGTCAATAGTACCAACATGAAAATACTAATTATTCATCCCAATACAATAAAGGATACATTATCATGAGACCATGGGAAAAAGTGTAATCAATCAACAGATAAGTACAAAAATGTTATTTTCTACATCTATCAACATATGGGGCACATTAAAAGATTAGTTATATTGGATTTATAAGGACCTCAAGATCAAATAAGACATATGAATCTCCTATAATTCATGATAAGGGTCAAACATTGGTATGTAATCCAAAGCAAGTTAGGATTGATCATATTGAGCTCAAAAGTCAAGATGGACTATTTTCTAAGGAGGAACAAAAGACTAACATGGATTCCATGCTATCTTGTACTAACTTTCATATTCAATATGAAGGCATGAAATAGTATATATATATTTGTTGTTTAATCCACATGATAGGAGAAAAAAATAAGTTCATCTCATTAAGGAAGAATACTAAAGGAAAAATGGGCTTTGGAGACAACACAACTTCCAATGTAGTTGGTAAGGGTGTCTTGAGTTTGGAAAATGGGAAGATCAAGACACAAAATGTGTTTTATGTTTAATATTTTAAACCTATCCTACTTTGTGAAATTTAAATGTGCAATCAAGGACACACACTAACCTTTCATGATAGAGGGTGTGAGATAAGGAGATCCAAATCAGGAAGGCTAATTATCAATGCTAACAAGACTAATAACAATATATATGTCTTGAATGAGATCAAGAAGGAGATGATTTTATTGAGTTGTGGAGCTAAAATCTTCACTAATGAGCTAATGTGGACGTTGCTTGGCTTACACAATAACCGACATCGGTTAGAACCAATCGACATCGATTAGGGGTCGACCGGCATCGGTCAGAACCAACCGACATCGGTTAGGGGTCGGCTGACATCAGTCATCTTCAGACCAACACTGACTTTTGTGTGTTTCTAGGTCTTTCCATATTTTCTATTTTTAGGAGAAAAATTAGTTTGCATGTAAAGACTAAAATTAGTCTTGAGTCTATTTTTCTAATTATTGTTTGCTTTCAATTCTATTTAAGAGACCCATGGGGTAGTATTGTAATTGGGGGAACAATTCAGTAATTGAGTTGATTGTACTTGATTGAGAGAGAAAGAGAGAACTCTTGAGGGAGAATTACTATACATCTAAGAGGTGTGAGGAGAGAGAGATTTCTTCATTGTATTTCCTTTTGAAAGATTTTAATATATATTGGTTGTCTCTTGTATCTCCTATTATTTGTTGTTTTTGATTTCTAGTTACTTATTACTTCTGGTTTCAATTCCATGTTTAGTTGCTTATACAAAAGTAATCAATTGTACTCTAAGATCCTAACAGATTTATGATCAATATGGATGAAATTTTGCTATATCATAGAAGGTTAGGTCACCTAAATTTTGATAATCTGGTCAATATAAGCATTGAGAATTCTGTGAAGAACATGCCTAAGATCACTAAACCTAAAATAATACTTTACAAGGCTTGTCAACATGATAAGAAGAATAAAAAAAGGTTAAAGTATAAGGATTACTCTAATATAATACCCTTTTATTTAATACAAACTAATCTCTATACACCTATAAGAATTTAAAGCATTCAAGGAAATAGTTACTTCATGTTACTCATAGATGAATACATAAGAATGAGTTGGGTTACATTTTTTAAAGAAAAGTTAGAATATATTGACAAGTTCAAGGCATTCAAGGATCCTATTGAGAATTATAAGAATGCGAAGATAAGGTTACTAATATATGATATAAGAGGAGAGTTTTGGTCCAATGAGTTTGATGAGTTCTGTGAGGTTCATGGAATAAGGAAATAGTTATCAGTAGCTAGGACACCTCAACATAATGGGGTAGTAGAAAGAAAGAATAGGATAGTTCAAGAGATGGATAGAACTATGATAAATGAGTCTATATTATTTTATGGATATTGGAGAGAGGTAGTAAGAAATAGTGTCTACATTTTGAATAAAGTATAGATAAGGACTAATGGAAACAAGAATCCTTATGAATTGTGAAAGGGTAGACCTGATAATGTGGAACACTTTTGTTTAGGAGGAAATGTTTCTTCAAGAGAGATGATGAAGACTTAAGAAATTTTGATTCTAGATCTGATGAAGGTATATTATTAGGATACTCATCAATGATCTTCGCCTATAGATGTTATAACAAGATGTTATGGAAGATAGTGGAAAGAACCAATGTGAAGATTTATGAGATAAGGAAATCAGACTCATAGTCAAAGGATATTTAGAGAAATTGGAATTCAATAATTTAGAGAAAAATATAGAGATTGATGATTAATCAAAAGAATTTTAGGAGATACAAGACTCAAATTCCCCTCAAGATAGATTCAAAGAGATCATCCTAAATCTCAAATAATTGGCAACAAGAATGCACGTATGTAAATAAGGAGAATACTAGCAAGTTATTTAAATCAAGATAATTTTTCTCTATTATATAATATTAAACCTAATAATCTCATAAAATCTAGCAAAGAAAAATTTTAGATACGAGTTATGAATGAGGAGTTAGACTTTGGAACTAGTTCCTTGGCTTAATGACAAGAATGTAATTGGCACAAAATGGGTGTTTAAAAACAAGTTGAATAAATATGGAGAAGTCACTAGAAAAAATACTAGATTGGTATGCAAGGGATATGCACAAGTTAAAGGGGTGGAATTTAAGGATACCTTTGCCTCAGTATCAAGATTGGAAGCCATCAGGTTATTTAGAGCATATGCAAGATTCAAAGGATTCAACATATACCAGATAAATGTTAAATCTACCTTTTTGAATGGGAATTTAGAAGAGGAGGTTTACATAGAGAAACATGAGGTATTATCACCATAAAATGATAAGGACTATGTTTTTATATTGAAAAAGGCTCTCTATGGTCTAAATAAAGATCCTAGAGCTTGGTATTCTAGGTTGGATAGGTACCTATTGGATCAAAGATTCAAAAGAGGACTTGTAGATAGTAATTTATACATAAAATCAAAATATGATCATCAATTGATAGTAGTTGTGTATGTGGATGACATCATATTTTGTGGAAGTAATGATAATATGACAAAGGGCTTTGTATAGGTGATAAAGAAAGATCTTGAGTTGTCCATTCTAGGAAAATGATAATTCTTTCTTGGGTTATAAATCACTCAATCTAAAAAAGGTATACTCATTTCACAAGCCAAGTACATAAGAGAGATGTTGAAGAAGTTTGAAACGGATTATTTAAAGGTAGTTAGTACACCTATGATCATAGGGTGTAAGTTGAGCAAGGAAGATTAGTCTCCAAAGGTCAATCAAATTTCATATAGTTCAATTATTGTAAGTTTCCTATATACCACTATCTCTAGACCCAACATCATGTAATTAGTAGGTCTTGTAGGAAGGTTTCAAGCAGATCCAAAGGAAAATCATCTAGAAATAGTCAAAAGTATACTTAGGTATCTCAAGGGGAATATGGAGAATGTGTTGGGGTATCCAAACAGAAAAGAGTTCAATTTTATATCCTATATAGATGCAGACTGGGCAAGAAGTCTAGATGATAAGAAAAGTACTAGTGGAGGAGCCTTCTTCTTAGGTGGGTGTCTAGATTCATGGATAATAAATAAACAACCATAAGTAGAATTGTCCACTTGTGACGATGAGTAAATTACAAAAGCTTCATGTTTCACTTAGGTCTTATGGATGAGATAGACCCTAAAAGACTAGAAGGTGGAGTATATGGCCTTATCCCTATCTATTGTGATAATAGAAGTGTTATAAGAATCTTAAATAACCTTATCATTTAATCAAGGACTAAGCACATTCCCATAAACTATCATTTTATAAAAGATTAGGTAAGTGAATAAAGTTCTAGACTTGTATATGTTTCTACATAGGGTCATACTGTAGACATATTGACCAAACCACTTCTAAAGGTAACATTTAAACAACTAAGATAAGAATTAAGTGTTATTCTTGCCCCTAACAATCATTGAATAAGCTAGTTACTTAGGATAATATAATAAATTAAATTATCTCCATTAATAGGTTAGTTGTTCCAAGAAATTATGCATGGAGATAGGGGAAAATGTTTATATTATGTCTCATAAACTCATAGTCACATGTGTTGATAATTTTGGTTACAAGGAGTGTGATCCAAGGAGTTGTAGACATCACTTTGTCAGTTATGTCATAGGGAGAGAAAAAACAAAATGGGTAGATAACAAAGATTATTTTGTTGTGTGTTTTTCCATCAATAACAAAGGGTGAGATTGTTGAGAATTGTTCCTATTGTTGAAGTTTTGCATTGATATTATCATTTATGTCAAAAGTTCTTGGAAAGGTCTTCATGACATCATTAAAGAGTGTAGCTATGAGAGAATATTGATCATTTTTATATTGATTATGAGAGTGTAACATATAATAAGGATATGTTCTTATGACTGCATGAGTGATGTGAATGTTAGCATGGAAGGTCCTTATCAAATTTTTCCTATTCTTCAACTTAGTAGTTTCTTGAGAAGGTATGTGCATAGGATATCTAGTCTTGTGCATTAAAGAGAATGATGGATTGGTTGGATGAATACACATAGGCATGATTAGTTTTATAAGGAATGTGATCAAGGTGTATATATATCAATGATAATTTCAAGGAGAACCCACAAAGGTAAGACCTTTAGCCCAAGTCTACAACTAGACTAGTTCTAGACTCTGCTTGACATAATGAGGTATCATGAGATGTTTTTAAGGCATATGAAGGGTGTATGTAAATTTTTAAGCATGAGATAAGTTTATTGAGTATTTCAATGAGGTGGAGATCACATTAAAAGAAGCATGAAGGCCAGTTTTAAGTCTTAATATGATTTGTAGGACAAGGTCTAGAGCAAAGAGAGAGAGAGAGAGAGTGTGTGTGTGTGGCCTAATGAGGGGTCATAATCATATTTAAATGTGTTTTATCTCATATAATCATTAACATAGATAATTTATGTTGTTTTAATTTTGTTCATACATTTTAATGTCATAGTCTGAAGGACAAGGCATGAAAAGTGGTTTTTAGGTCTCTCAAGTGCACATAATGACATGTTCTTAACCTGAGAAGGATTTTATTGTGATAATTATCTCATAAAAAATATGAATATGAACCTAATATAATCATTTTATATGTGGAAGGTTCCTATCTCAAAATTTCAATCATTATTTTTTGGATTGAGGGGCTATGCTTTATGAATGATCATTAACTATAGAAGTGTGTTTAAACCCTCTTAGAACCCTAAAAAGGACCCAATGTTGAAGATATGATTAAAAAGTGATTATTGTGGTTTTTAATTCTCATTTAAGTGTTTTTATCTTGTATTAAACTCTCCCAGGTACCTCTAGGTGGTGATGGTTAGAGAGAGGAGAGAGAAAATATGAAGTTATAGGCTTATTTCTAAAGAACTTACTATAGTTATAAAAAGTTTTATTAGATAAAGTTTGAAACTAATTGGATGGAGAATTTTGATAATTTAATTTTATTTTAATGTTAATTTTTGGATAGGTTCTATCCCTCAGTGTGCTAAACTGGTCATCCAAGACAGCTAATCACTAATAGGCCTAATGGTGGAAACAGTGAAAATCCAAGAATCAGTGAGAAGATGATTACGAATGTCTTATCATGTTATAGGTATGAAAATAAGTAAATGAATATTTTATTTATGAATTATAATAATTTTTTATATTTGGTATAATTTTTTGAGGTTAGTGACTATAGTGAAAAATTTGCTCACAAGTTGACATGTTTGGTTTAGATTAGATAGTGAAACATGAGGTCATGAAATTGGTTTAAAAGACCAATATTATCATTTGAATATATTATTTATATATATAATAATGTTATAATTATCTCATAATATAATACACATGCATCATAAGTCATTTAATATGTATATACAGGTGTTGGAGTTCTGAATCACCATGATTGGTCTTTGAGGAAAATTGGTAGTTCTAAGTGAGCAAGTTACAAGAGTGTTTTTGAGTCATTTTTCCATGTGTAATGAAGTATAATTATCTTGGTGAAGTTTTTTATACCTTATAGTTTATATTAATATTGTTTATTTTCATTTTTATGTGACTAAACATTATGTTATCTTTAATTGTTCAAGATAGACCTTTCTGTGTGTGTGAATGCCTAATGCAAATAATACTAATGGCTTGCTTCAAGTGGTGATTGGAGATAAAAATTTTCATGGACCTAATATGAGGTTATTAAGGGTATAGTTTAGTGGCATATTAATTTTTACTTCCATGTATGTAGTTTGAAAATTTTCCAAGAAGATCAAAGGGTAATTATACTAATGAAGGCCTAATTGAATTAGGTCTCCTTAAGGCCTAAAGAAGGATTTGGTCCATTTGAGATATGAAAAACCTAATGTAATGATTTATTCATGTTTTTTTAATTTCATAAGGCCTATTTTTTTGGAAATATAAGTGGGAAAGTGTGTTTGGCCAACCAAAAGGTGTATGATCAAGAGCTTAGTATAAGAATAAGGCTTGATAGGCCAAATTGACCAGTTTTTGAAAAAGTGAGTTGAAGAAAAGTGTATAATAATTTGATGATCTAAAGGAGTTATTTTATAAAATTATAATGGTGTATATAAACTATCATGAAGATATAACATGGGTACTATATATGGATATCAAATTCATATGACCTAATCTATCTTAAAGAGACTTAGTTGAGTGAAGAAGCCTAAAAGATAGTTTGAGAGGGATAAAAGAGAGAAAAGATATGAATAAGGTGATCATCATATATTGTATGATAAATAAGGTCATATAAAGGTTATCAATGAAATCAAGTGGTAGAGTTGGTGCTAAGTCATCTAGGGGGTTTGTGCCTCCTTGTAAGTGGGTTCTTACTAAAGCTTAGTCAAGTAGAAGTTTTGCTAATTGGAGTTGGTGTTCCATGTGAATTTGTTGCTTCAATAATCTTGGTTTTTGTCTTATATGACTATAGTCCATTTTTAGATATTATTGGGTTTCCCTCCCTTTGAGGGGTTCCCCCTCAAATAAGTGTTCTATGTGTTATGCTCTTGTCTCGTGTTCATATAAATGGTTTTTGATGTGTTCTAGTTTACTATATTTCTTTGATGGTTCATTAATGATGAAGTAAAGTTGTAAAAGTTTTTGAAGATTGATTCTCCCCACCCCTCTCAGTTATTTTTCTTCCAACATGTTTCAAGTTAGAACCTACCTAGGTTAGAAACCTTTCAAACAATACTCTCCCTTAGATGAAGCAACCATTTTTTTATCAAGACCTTTCCTCTATGATTAGGATAAAAGATTGATATCAATTATACTACCCATAATTAAATATAATATACAATTGAAGGACCAAAAGTATGGAAAAAATGTGATTTGGAGAAATAAAGGTAATATGTCTCTAAAGTAATTTTCTCCACCTGTAAACCTTGAACTCAAACTTGACTTCATGA
>JARHVA010001196.1:425000-512500 GCA_037957365.1 Torreya grandis | reverse complement strand
TGATAGATATATTTTAGGCTTGTTGGATGTAGATAAATTTTCAATACCACATCAAGAGATGCACATTTTTTTTACATATATAAAAAATGGACAAAAGTGTAATTGAAAAATTCCATTTTTCATCTATCTAAGGTTGAAATATTATATATAAATCCAATTTAGTATCAATAATATCCCATAAAAATAGATATAAGAGACAATAAAACATAAGTCATATTTAGACACAATAGATATATGATAATTAAAAATGAAATCAAACATGGTTGAAAAATAAGTATACAATTTTTATCACATTGATGTTCTTCTTGAAATTATTTTATATATTTTTAGATTATATAGACAATTAATATTAAAACTAATAAGTAATTTAGATTCATACAATGTTCATTTTCACACATAAAAATCAAATTCTCCTATGTTTATCACACAAGTAAGACATATATAAAATTTAAAAATAAATGGGTAAGAAGGCTCTTAGCTTATTTTGTGTTCTATTTCACAATATGGATCTATGTGTGTTTCCTTAATATCTTATATTATCAACTTTGTATCTAGTTGGATCAGGGTTTTGAGTATCAAATTAGTGGCCACTAACATTATCCTAAGGGGGGCCCATCAATGTTTTGTTTGAGATTGATGTTATTGTCTAAGAGCCAACTCTTCACAATTTTATTTGAGATGATGTATATAATAATGTTAATCATATTTTTATCCTTCAGTCACCTTGAGACCTATATGAAATAACATGTGTATCTTTTGATTTCTTGAATCCATATGTCTTATAACTTTGATTTGGTATAACCTATAAAAGGGTTAGTATTTTGGGTTGAGTTTTCCTTGAATACCCCATGTATCCAAGTACTACCTACATTTCTAATACATTAAAGAGGAATCAAAATGCATGTACTCATATCTTTAATGTAAGTGTGTATAATATCACCTATATTTTAGTGTATATGTTTTTATTAGGCCCAATATTGATACAAACAAGTAGAATATAACTTTTAACTTAATGTAATTTTAATTTACAATTAGTAATGAGCTAGAAAAGTGTGAATTTCTAAAATAAGATTTACAACAACAATGAATTCTTATCCCTAAATTTATTAAAGGGGATATGCATACATGTATCTATGTATGTATGTCTCATATTTTAATAATGATATTAATTTTCACATAAAACCTGACCCAAAGAGGTCTAATGTGTAACATGTAATGGTCAAAATGGAAAACTTTCCAAAATTAAGTGATGAAGGCTCTTTGACACTTTTTTGATTGATAGAACCATACAAGAATTGGGAAAGTGCTAAAGTCAAATACAACAATATCAAGGATACTTTTCACATGGTAAATGAAGAATAGAGTAATAAAATAAAGTACCATGTAGTCAAGTAAAGTCAATAAGATGTAAGAATAATAATCTAAATTCAACAATAAGTCCTTAAGTCATAATTGAGGATTGATATATATATATATATATATATATATATATATATATATATATATATATAGAGAGAGAGAGAGAGAGAGAGAGAGTCACATAAAATAATGGTTTAAATAAAGTGTGTACCATTTTTTGGTATCTATAAATTCCTACCTTATAATCTAATATTTTAGTGAAGCTATAAATATTGGAATTAACTAGATAAAAATAATGTAAAGCTTGTTTGTTGGTAAAGTTGTATCTTTTTTTTTGTAATAACCATATGATTTATTGAAAAATAAAATGTATGCTATCAAATATATGTCTATCCATAAAATTAATACTTATAATAAGCAATAAGAAGGTATTTGAATAAAAACTAAGCATATGTGTGTGGGGGGTACTATGATGATATTATAGTATTATCATGATATGGATAATGGAGATGTGATAGATCATCAATTGACCCAAAAAATGGATAAGGATGCTTGTAGTCTCACTCATTTCCTAGCTAAGGAAAGGGATAAGATTCTAAGTGGTAATGGGAGTGTAATATATATACCATTGAGTTTGGTTATACCTTAATCACATTGCTCATTTTTATTGATATTTATTGCAAAAGGAGTCCCTTATTGGAATCATAGAGTGGTGCCAAAACTATCGAGTGTTTCTAAAACTCAACCACACCACTCAAGTAACTAAACTAGAATTGATGAACTCTAAGAATTTAGGTTAGAACTACCTACATAATGGGTTAATTATGTGTAATTCCATTTTCATTAATCATAGTTTAACCTTAATGTACATTACTTAAAACTCATTAATCAACCACTATAGATGGCCTTATAGATTCAACATTGTTCCACACTTGATACATGACTACCAATGTGTAGATGTGTATATGTGAATGAATCAACATCATGCCCCAATGAATCTAAAATAGTATATATGTGTGCATTAACTAACATCATTCCTCATTAAATGGTGCCAACTGATATAAAATGTTATACATGGTTATATTAATTCTAATAGCATGTATCTCAAATGTATATGTATGTGAAACCTGTAATTTATGTCTCTAGAAAATGAAGCACATAGTCCCCACATATATCTATACATGAAACATTTAATCTAAAATCTATCACTCATGTATTATGAAATGGAGCACACATGCCCTACATATGTCCCCAAAAACATGTTTGTAATTTGTACATTTTTTATATTTGTACTATTCTAAAATGACTAAATTATTTTTTCTATTTCCATTTGAATAAGAGTATCCTCTCAATATCTATATGCAATGTAGGTAGCCAACGGTATGCCCTTGTCATGGTATGAGGGATGAAGTGATGTAAAAGATCACTTTAGAAGGATGTGTGTGTAAATATGTTATAGCATTATTGATATTGATTATAATATGGGTTTTTAAGTTAAATATTATAGAATGTTAATTGAAATCTTGTAATTTTATCTATTTGTGTTATGTTTGCATTTTGAATTAGTCATGTTGTGTTTAGTTAAGTGTAAATTCCAAGTAATTTGGCCCTGGTATGTGTTTGATATGATAATTATGGTCAATGATAATGTATGAATAGTGTTTATAAATTTTCAAGAAACATTAACCCTATTGTAATTATTAGATAAATTTTCTCTATTTTCTAGGATTAGGCCAAGTGATCATGTGAGGAGTACAATCATGAATTTTATTATTTTAAAACCATAAATTATTCATCTCATAAATAATATCACTTATAAAATCATGTTACATATGTTCCAACACAACTTAAATTTTGTTTTTTGCGTTTTGGTTTATAAAATATCGCATGTGCAATTTCATTAATATTAATTTGTAAATAGGCTATGTATAGGTAATACTGTATAGTCAACTCATATAAAAAGGTTTTATTTTTATAATTTTTTATAATTCATTTGAGTAGTGAACTAATAGTGATTTGAGATCTATATGATCACTATACCAATATGATGAGTTTTTTCCACTCGTTTTGAGTGCCTAGAAGCATTGAATTACAAGATCAACCACCATAAGAGCTAATATGTTCAAAAAAATCTTATTTTTGAGACATTTTATGCTTTTGATTTTTTGAAAAAATATTTGGTTTCATGTATTTTTTAATCCCTAAAAAATCCTAGTGATAATATATATCGAAGTATAGTACCCCTAGACTCTCAACATTATTGACCTAAAGTTTGATGAGACCATTTGAGGAAAGCATCCTTTCCCATCACAAGTTTATGATGAAATAATTTGTGTATGGATGGATTTATCCATATAAAATTAATATTTAATTAATTATTTTTATGCATTATTTTCATGATATATACTCATATCTACTATTGTTATTATTTTCTCTTTTTTTACAAAGGGGTATGCATATTTGGGAGTTCTAGTATGGGCTACACATTAAAAACATTAATGATTTAGATATTTTTAATTTTCATAAGGATGTTTTAAAGAGGGTTGGTCTTAGTTTCTTAGAACATATTAGGCATTACCCTATGAGATGCACCCCATGACTAATGCACCTAAAAATTGCATGGTGCAACATTTTTAAAATGAGTCCAATGATGATGTAGTGATCTCCAAAATATGCTAAGGTGGTTTTTGTCTGATATTATAGTCCCTACTCTCTCCCTTATAATTTATTTGACCCTTCCAAACATATTTTGATAGCCTTTTGTATTTCTTCGCTTAGTTTTTAAAGACCTTATTTGTAGAATGAAACCACCCTTTTTGGCAATAAAACTACCTCATTTCATTACAAACCCACCCTAAAAATGATGAAACTGCCCTGATGGAATAATCATCAATGGGGTTGTTTCATCATACTTTTATGTTGTTTTGTAATATTATAGGGTATGTTTTCACAAACAATGATAATTACTAGCCTTCACCTATAAATAGGGGTAGTTTTATCACCACTTGTCCATGATTTGTTTAGCTTTCAAAGCTTGAGTTTTCATGTGTTTGAATGATTATCTTCATGTTTATTTATTTTTCCACCTTGAATTTACCTCCATAATATCCAATCTCACTTTCATTCTTGATTTGATCTATTTTTAATTCCTTCATCAGTTCTACTACTAGTTTATCTCAATTCAACTACCTCATGCAACCTCCATTCTTTTCCTATAAGTATTTCAATTTTAGATCCAAAAATTTGCATTGAAGATTGGTGTTTGAATATTTTTACATCCATATCATTATCATAATATATTTTTAGATCCATATTTGATTATTTTCATGCTAGACTACACAAATATAGAGAAGGGAAGTCAATGAATTAATAACTAGTCCACTGAAATTAGTGTACTAACCAACCACAATTGGGTACTATCTTGGTTGTAGTTGTGTTCTTATTCACTATTATTTTTTTATATTATTATTTTGACATCATCCTTGGTAAAATAGTTCTTATAATATTGTTTGAGTGGAGGAACTATCATGTTGAGGATAAAATCACATCAAATACATATTTTTCTTTATTCTAGTCTCAACTTGATTAGGTTAGGGGTTTCTAGTTCAAATTTGAGTATTTATTCATTATATTAGAGTAGATTAAATTATTTTCCTTTATTATCTTATTTTTCTTTTTGAAAAGGGAATAGATAGAAAAATAAATCTCTCTTTCTCTTCTCCTCTTGCATCAAAAACAATAGTTAGTTTTTTTATTATTTATATTCACATATCAGATATCTTACAAAGCACATAGTTTTGCTATAAAAAACTAGGTAGTTTGTAAAATAAAAAGAAAAAAAATCATTCTAGTTTTAAAAACAATCTTTTATTCATAATCAATGAAACATGTAAACACTAGAAACTCTAAAAAAAACTAAGTAAAAGAAAGTTGACATCTTTGACTTGATTTCCTTAATTTTCATGAGATAGGAACAATGTTTTTAAATCAAAAAATCCAAAAATCAAAACATAGGTTTCAATTTTATTAAATAAAAAACATTTAAAACTTAGTGTGCCATTCAAAACACTAAAAATTAGTTTTAACTTACACATGCAGAAGAACCTATGGATGCTTGGTAGTTTTACTTCCTAGGGTCTATATCTAATTTTATATTTTTTCTAAGCTAAAAATATATCTATTTTGTATATTAGTCTCATTAATTTGAAAATTTTAAAATACAAATATAATTTCATCTATCTAACATCTAGGAAATGATAACAAAAATCAGTGTTTGCACTATTAGGCTAGATTTTATTTTATAACATTGCATACATTGGAAAAGTGATATGAAATAACAAAAATAAGAATTTCATATCTCTCTATCATTTACCTTTAGTTTTTCATTACTCTTTACTTTAATTCATTTATGTTCATCAAGTATTTTATCTTACTCTATTTAAATTAAAACATTACAATACACAAAAATAAAAAAATAATCAAATCCTTATCTAAACAATCACAAGCATCACAAAACCTTGATTCTCACAAAACAACAAGTCCTATCACATAAAATACTCAACAAATTTCTTACACTTACACTTTAAATTATCTTATCTCTTGGATGACACTCTCTAAGACTCCATTCCTTTATTACCTTAGATACTAAGGTCCTCACATCAACATTAAATATGGTATTACACTGATCTAAAGATATAATTTTTTCATTTCACACCTAACCCACACCTCATTGTTGACTCTCAAGACTTTAGAAGAGTAAGAGTATATACCTGATCCAACTATCATCATCCTTACCCAAAATAAAGGAAATTAGTATAGCATAATCTAGGCTTAGTTTTTAATCTCCATCCATTTTATTCTCCTTAGTTTTATCCTCATCATATATCATTCACATTTCCATGTGACATTTATAAATCATAGTCAACCTAGTAGAGTTGATCATATTCCTATAGTTATTCAACATAGCCTTTCTCACCTTTCCATTCCTAAAATTGATCAGGGGATTTGAATCCTTATCATTATAGACATGGAGGGAACCTGGAGTTATGTCTCTACTTAACTAGATGATATTCACAAACACCATGATGTAGTAGATATATTTTGGTTCTATCATAACTACCCTAGACTACCCATTATTTAAAACCCCATTCCACCAAGTAATCAACCCAATCCTTATCTATATCCATCATCCATTATTTACATTGTTTATATGAGATATACCTCATAAAGTTGAATGCACAAATTTACATGTATTTTTTATGTGCATAATAATTGGTGAACGTACGGTGAATAACTTGTCATTTTATGTTTTAATCTTTAATTTATTTTTCTTTCCTTTTTCTCCATCCTTATAAATTTTCCATATTATGTGGGAATTCATATGCTCCTAATTATGTCTTGTGAAGATATATTCAAAAGAAGTTTAGATTTTGACACTTATAGAAGTAGCCTTCAACTTCAGAGTGAAGCCTTCCTCTTCGAATGGAACATTAATAATCCCAAAAAACATGGATGTGAATTATCAAATCCAAAATTTAAATTCCCATACTAGATCATGAGTGGTTATCCATGAAGTATGGGATCTATCATAAACTAGTAGCAACCATCCCAAATCTAACAACATAACCCTAACTTGTGGGAGTGAAACTAGTCCTCATATAGTTGTTTAGGATTTCTATTAGTTTTTAAAACCATGATGCATAAAGTGTCACAAGATTTTATCACTATATTTAAAGAATATATTATTTTGAAGATGGGTTGAAAAAATTTCAAGTGCCTCAAAACTCTACCACTCAAATCAAAAATGTTCCTACAACTCCTAAGAAAAATGTGATAACTCCCCCTAAGTCATCAAATCCTAATAAATAACTATGGTATACCAACCTACCTCTCCTAAAAATCTAATCAAAAATATCATTCAATAGAATACTCATTCATCTCTAAATGAAATCATCTTAAATTTTGTGAGCCATATTTGATATCTAGAGATCTAATAGGCTTCTCCCAATTAGGTATATCCTCCTCATAGTTCTATGCCTATTATCTTACTAGTCATCTCAACATCATGTCAATCATCCCCTAATAAACCAAATTCAAAGCCAAATATAGGATACATTATTTCACATGGGGTTCCTAACCATATGACACCTAATCCTCCTATGGTGTATCAAAGTCCCATCCAAACTCTATTAGGAGGCTCTTCTTCTTACCTCCCTCCTAATAGTGTGGTAACCAATCAACCACCATTGTATATCCCTCCTACATGTGTGGCCAAAAACTAATGTCACCTTATATCCCTAAAACTCTTGTGGTGATAAACAACCACCAACTTATGTCCTCTTACATATGTGATATCAACAAATCACCATCTTATAACCCTACTAGTTATGTGTCAATCAACCAACTACCTATATACACACCTCTAGTTCAACCAATTCATCCCATTTATTTAAAAAAATTACCTCCCTAATTCTATATGTTCTCCAAATCCACCCATTTAGATAAATACTTTATAGCCTATTCAACACCACTCTATCAAGCACCTTATTTTCCTTCTATCAGTCACATAAATGATCTTTATCCAAATCCAACCCTTCAATCTAGTTTGATTGTGCCTTTGAAATATGTCAATGCCATGGGGGCTTATGTTAAATATATTTAGTAACATCTTAATCACACTATATGAGGAGTTATTATACCTCATCCCCTACCTGACCTTCCTAAATTCAAAGGGGAAGGAGATCCCAATACACAAGTCAAAGGAAATGCTACCACTATTAGGTAACTCTTTCCTTGGAATGGGGTTTATATAAAATGTTTTCCTAAAACACTAGAAGGAATTTCCCTTGATTGGTATTATTTCCTACCAGAAACTTATATTCATTCCTTTATACAACTCATGGTGTCATTTTTTAAAGCCTTCAACATGGACAAGCTTATGAAAACTAATATTTAAGAAAATAATGAATAACCTATCCATTTTATCATGAGATGGTATAATGTTCTATATTTATCTACTAGTGCAAAAAATATGGATCGAAAGGAATATGTGATCTCTTCCTTCACTCTATTAACAAGGAGATGAAGTAATATTTTCAAAAATTACTTATCAATTTTATGAATAAGCTCTCAAGAGTGATTTACAATTTACTAAGTAACCATTGATGATGGTTGCCAAACATATGGACCAATGAATGTATTGTTACCCATAAACAAAATAATTAGCCTTTGTAAAATGCAAAATATAATAATGTCAACAACAAAGGTCTAAATTATTAACTAAAATAAGAAAACTACTACTAATGGCATGACTTCACCATAACAAGAAATCAAACCCTATCAACAATAACCAACAATAGCCTATGAATAATACTGATAATGATAATGATGATAATGATGATAATAATGACAATAATAATAATAATAATAATAATAATAATAATAATAATAATAATAATGGTATGAGGAACCAAAATCCTCCACTAGCAGTTCATGCAGTTCATTTCAATCACCCTCAATCACAAAAATTGAAGTACCAAAACTCTAACCAAAGCCAAAACCAATTCTAAAACATTGAACATTTCCCACAATTTCAAAACCAGTCCTTTTATCAAAGAAATAACCAATAGATGTTTGGTTAAAAGGGACAAAACAAGAGGCCTGTGGACTATAACCCAAATGTCTATTACTTCTTCCTTGGTGTGGTTAGACATGACACTCATCCATGTCATGAGTACAATAATTCCATTAAAATTCTCCCTTAATAAAAATTACATACTCCGATTGGCATGTTCTTATAGAATGCAAATTCAAACCATCAGGCTCAATTTAATGGTCTAGTAACCCTTCAAAACCAAAACCTATAAATCTATCAAAACCCTTTCATAAATAATCAAACAAAATTTGCTTAGAATAAACCATAAGGTAACCCATAAATCCAACCAATGTAACACGACCAACCCATATCGGCATTTATGCATGATGAAAAAGCATAAAATTATGGTACATCAAGCCTTGATGTAGTTCCCTAATTGGGGATTCAAGGGAAGGTTAAAATCATGGGAGTGGTGGACTTATAAAAAGAATAAGAGGTGAATATAATCACTCACAAACAATAATAATAACCCACAAATCCCCATCCTTCCAACATATTGGATGATGAAATCATCTAAAAACTATGGTAAACTATGATTTATCATAGACCTTACCAGGACATTATCCCAGATCTCCTTTATTAACTTTCTCAAGAATAATCTTTTGAATTTATTTGATGCCCTAAGTTTTGGGCACCTAACTAGTGTGACTCCTTCACCTTAGACCTAAATCAACCATATTGAGCTTGATATATTTCCACCAGGGTAGGATTCAAGGTTGCTAGTTACTTCTTCAATATTAAGAGTATCCATCCCAACTCTAATATGGCTATAAGGGGTATCCAACTTTTTTTATACAAGTATGGATCTATTAAAATTATTTAAAATGATAAATGGTTTATGATGGAGTATTTTTTAATATAGTCTCCTTATCATTCTAGTAAAATCTTGGTTATGGGGAAACCAACTATTCAACTACCCATAACACCCTTCAACATTATGATAGTCTCAAATCCAATTTTATAGGAGCCATCATGTTTTTGGTTACACTAGGTCCCAAGACCATTTTGATATAATTATATGTAATTGATAAGGACACCAATTACAACATGATCTTGGGAAGGCTTTGGATTCATAAGATGAAGGCGATCCCTTATACCCTATTTCAATAGATAATAATTTTCCATCTTGGAAAGGTTTTTGTTATTAAAAGGGACCCTAAATCATTTGATGTCTTTCAAGAAAACATGCATAAAAAATTGGGATTACATTTTAATTATCATTTAACCATCAATGGTGTGGTAAAACCCCCATATTTGGTCGAGTTTAAAGATCCCATGAAGCCCAAAGTGGTTGTTTTGAAGTAAGGGGCATAACTTCCTAAATCTCTTTTGAAATATAATCCTAAAAAAAGTATGTTATAACTATATAAAATCTAAGTGGTTATAATATCACACCTATGCCATTCATCTCAACCACATCTAAAACTAAAAACATAAATATACTATAAAAAGATGCACCATTTATCCTTACTTTTAATCCATGAGGAGTAGAAACCTATAATATTTCTACATATCAAGACTAAGAAAACCAAGATGGTTTAGCTAGCATACTTTATATCAACATGGTTGATATTTTATAAGACTAATATATTCCACCTAACCACAAAGATGATTATCCTTCCATGCATGAGAAATGTGCCCTTTATTATGATGGGGCCAAATACCATTTTGGCATAGGGGCAAGAGTCATCCTAATCTTCCCATAGGGATGAATCATTCCCTTTGATTTTAGGTTGGAATTTGACTATACAAAAAATGGGGCTGAATATGAAGCTTTTTTCCTTGCAATTCTCATTGTCAAATGTTTAAGATTTAAAAACTTGAAGATTAAAGGCATCTCATAGCTAGTCACCAATCAGGGCTCTGATATTTACCAAACTAAATTTAAACATATTTAATTGTAAGAAACTGATGTATGATAAGTTTCCAAAGAATTTGACTTCATCTCCATAGAATCCATCCCTATGGAGAGAAACCAACATTTTGATTCTATGGCCATTTACTCCTCATGCTTTAATTCTCATCCTATGATACTTGAATTAGATTCTATAGTCTCCATTAGGATAGTATTTATTGCAAAAAGAGATTATTAACCAAAACATCACTCATATCATAAATGATGTTACACTGTTAGTCCTTAATTTCATTGAAAATGATGAATCCTTTTTAAAATTATTGTGATCCTATGATGACCTCCAATTCTTTCATCACAAGAGAGGATTCACTCTCACATGTTATCCTATATTTTCCCTTGTTGGTGATATCATGATTCCTATTGCAAATTTGAGGATTGCCTATCTTTCAATGACAAATTCGATGCCTTCAATGTAGATGGTGAAGATGTTGATCTCCCCCTCCTCCTAAATATTCTATAGAATGGAATGCCTCCATCATAGAGGATACCATTGATTAAACATAGGGACTGAGAAAAGCCCTAGAATACTTAACCTTGGGTCTTCTTTCTTAATACAAGAGGTGGAAGACCATAAAAAAATTATTAATAATCTTTCTCAAACTTTTGCTTTCTCCTAAATTAATATGGTAGGTATTAAACCTAAAATATTCATTCAAATTCTAGTTATAATGCCTGAAGTGAAGCCCATAAAAGATCATGCCCATTAGGATAAAAGTTACATTAATGGTCATGGAAAAAATTATTAATCTTCTCAAAATAGGGTTCATAAAATATATAGACTATTATAAATTAATGTCCAACATCATCCCCATTCCCAGTAAGAACAGTAAAATCTAGATATGTGTCGATTTTCATGATATTAATAAATCATGTCCAAAATTTGATTTCCCTCCTCTTTCCATTGATTCCATAATTTAATATATGAAAAATTATGAGTTATTATCCCTTATGAATGGCTTCTCTGGATATAACCAAATTTACATTTCCAATGAAGATCAAAGGAAGCCTTCTTTCACTACCTCGTGGGGGACCTTATATTATGTAGTCATGCCTTTCAACATTAAAAACATTAGGGAAACATATTAATGGGACATAACTCATTTTTACATGATCTTATCCATAATATAGTATATGTATATGTAGATGACCTTTTAGGAAGGCAAAGAAAAGTATTGATCACTTAGAGGTACTACACACCATTATCACATGCTTAATCAAATATGGTGTCATTCTCAATCCTAAAAAGTGTGTTTAGAGTCACAAGTGGAAAAAAAAATAGCTATATTATTTCCTAGCATGGAAATGATATTGATCTAGCTAAAATTCATGAAATTTTGGACATACTCCCTACTGATGAATTAGGAATTGGGACATTCCTTGGAAATTTAGGATCTATTTGATGATTCATACCTAACCTTACCTACATAGTCCATCCAATCAATAATTTACTTAAGAAATAAAGTTGCTTGACTTAAATAAACAATTTTCAATATACATTTGAAGTGGTAACATGTTTTATTATGTCTCCTCTAATTCTCATGTCACCCAAGCCTAACAAGACTCTCATAATCTACATAAGTAAAATAAAGGTGTTCCTCACTTGAATTTAAGGATCACAATGCCAAAGAGTGTGCCATATATTTCACCAATGACAATATTATTGACTATGAGACATATTACACTAAAATAGAGGAGTGTTTGGCCATAATGTTCACAAATTAATGATTGTGACACTATATGCTTAACAAAGAAAAGAGGGTTATAGTGAGGTCCCAAGACTTATGAACATTCTTAACATAAGTAACCATTTCATGAAATTATGGACACTTCATCATGATTTTGAGTGAGTTTTAAATAACATATGTCAACCAAAAGTCCATTAAGGGATAAATCATCACTGACTAGTCAATAGATTTTCCCTTAGAAATTAGTGATCTAATTGACATGGACATTCCCAATGAGCTGATTTATCATATAGAGAAACCTACCATTATTTACTCTCCTTGGTACACATACATCATCAACTATTTAATTTAACATACTTATCTCGAGGGTGCCAATTTATAGCAAAACAAGCCTCTTCATATCATCACATCCAAATATGTTATCATAGACAAAATTCTCTATCACAAGGCCCCTAACGATATGTTACAAATGTGTGTCAATCAAGATGATTTAAAGATGGTCCTATTTAATTTTCATAATGGCATTTGTAGTGATCAATTTGGTGGCCATGAAACTACTCATAAAATCCATAGGATGGGATACATTTGGACCACTTGTGACTAGGATGCCATTGATTACATGCTCAAATGTGATAAGTTTCAACACTTCTAACATTATATATATCTCCCCACTAGGTCACTATAGCCCATAGTTATTCCATGGACCTTTTCCAATTGGGTACTAGATTTGATAGGTAAACTTTCTCCTACTTCCCTAGATTGTCATCACTTCATCATCATAGCCACTGAGTATTTCACTAAGTGAGTGGAAGCTATGATACTTATAAACTTTACTATACTAGTCATTGAAGTTTTTATTTTAAATCAATTCATTTGTCTATATAGAGTCCTACAAGTCATCGTTATAGACAATGGATCTACTTTCAAAAAACTTGAGGTACATGAAGTATGTAAGAAATTTTATATATCACACCACATGGCCTCCTTGCATTATTCACAAGTTAATGACCAAAATGAAGCCACTAATAAAACTTTCAAGTCAATTTTCATCAAAATTATTAAATATTCTAAAATATATTTTCACTTACAACTCTATATAGCATTGTAGGCCTATAGGATGAACATTAAAATTCCCATAGGGGTAACCTTATAGTCCCTTGTGTTTGGATATGAGGATATTATACCCTTATCGGTAGAGATACCTTTATTTTATGTCTCTCTTCAAGGTCTCCTTGATCATGAAGAATACATAAATGTGTGGCTAAGTGAATTAGAAACTTTAGATGAACATTGGCTCACTACTATGCCAAACCATGATTCTCATGCCAATCACATGGGTAGATAATAAAAAAAAAATGTCCATAAATGACATATATGTGTATGAGACCTTATCTTTATAATCGAAAACTTAATTGACAAAAATAAAGGAGAAGGTCAAAAGTTCATATCTAACTAGACACACTCTTACCTAGTGATTATTTTTTTTTCAAAATGGAGCCTATTAATTATACACTTTAGAGGGAAAGTATTTTGGTTAATATATGAAATATTTGTACATTAGATTTCTACATCTAGTCATTTCATTCCACATTTATCTCATTATATTACATGTCCCATTGTTTTTATTTTGTCTTGCATATCAAATGTCATTTTTGGTGATTATCTAGTTATTTATTCACATAATATGGACTTTAAAAATGTAAATTATCATCTCATTTATATTTTCATATCACCCTATTATCCTATGTAAAACATTCTCAAAATCAGTATTACATTGGTTCTTTTCCTAGTTATTATGAATAGAGTATATCTATTTTTCCCTATATATTCCTAAAAGGATTATAAAATACTAGCCTATAGCGTAGTCTAGAATATTATCCATGATAAGGTCTCCTCTTATGGTTCCCTCTAACCATAAAACATTATAATTCTCAAAAAAGTGTAACCTTACTTACCTATATTGATATTTAGTGATGATCTATTGCATCTTACTAGTTGCATAGGGCCAAGATTTGGGGGTAAGGGCCTTATATAAAAATTTATATGTACCAATTAGAAAATAAGACACTCTTATGAAAATAAAAATATTATACAAAAACTCAAATTCTACATCTCTCACTTTTCAATAATATTTGGTGTTAAGATCTTTCATCTTTTTAGTTGTGTGAGGTTAGAACTGGGGAAGTGATCTCCTTATTCACCTACATCTAGTCTTTGGTGATGATCCCATATATATTCTTATTCACATGAGACTAAGTTTATGGGGTTGAAAAGAAAAAAAAAAAAAAAAAAACCAATACCAGATTAGAAAGTGTTCAAATAAAATAAAAAATTATTCAAAAATCTTATCTATATTTCTATGCCAAAAAGGGAAACTTTATCCCATTTATAAATTTGGTCAAGGTTAGTTACCTCTAGATAAATCTAATAAAGTTAGTGTTTTATGATTTTATTAAGAAGTATATTTCCCCTTTACTCATAAGGATTATATCACCTTTATTTTCCAAGAAAAAATTTGATCTATGGTTTTCATTTTCACCATTTCATAAATATCTTATTCCCCTTTTTCATTCCTTTGATGTAAATTGAAGGTCATAAGGTGTGCAAAAAAAAAACTATGTCATCACCTATAAAACACTTGTTAGCACATTCATAAGTTCATACATGTTCATCAAACTACATCATTTGTATAAATTTTGTTCTGACATTAATAACCATTTTCCATAACATTTTATCAAAACATAGAGATACATAGTATATCATCACATGCCTAGTCATCTAAAGTGCATAAACAAAAAATCATACATGAAAATTTAAACCCATAACGCATGAATGACAAGTCACTAAAATTAAATAAAATGTCTCTATATATATCATAATAAATATTGAGTTTATACAATGAATTTTTATTATAATCCACCCCATAGAGGGTATGTCTATGTCAAAATGTTGAGAAAAAATATAATATTCCAAGTCTCGTATGCTATAAATGGTCCTAAGATCCTATCCTCCTATGGGAGGGCCTTGATGATAAAGATTTTTATGGACTCTAACTCCTAGGAGATATCCTACTAGTGATTCCCTAAAGGTTGTGTCCCCTCTTGTATTTTATATTGAAGAAGCCTATCCCCCTCTCCCAGCCAACACATCAATGAGAGCTTGTACCTAAGCCTTTAAAACTATATCTCTCACATCCATGATAGTGTTCTCCACCCTTAGAATAGTAAGATTCATAGAAGCATGGTATGTTAGGGTAAATAAATCAATGTTCTTACCTATCTTAGTAGGTAATCTAGGATCCACCAGTAGTTGATCTTTGGTCTGATAAGTCCCAAGCTAAAAAAGGTTGACTAGGGCATCCCTAATCATGGTCCACAAACTTATCAATGTATTTTCAATCACAAAGTAAAAGATAGAAATCAGATCTAGTTATATAAAATCAAAGTAATAATAATAAAAGTGATGATAAGTGTTGTCATTGATTTCAAGGTGCATCTAGTGAAGATGCATGGTGAGTGGTCTACGAGATATGATCTTATGTGCCTGATGAGATAAGGAAGCCATGTGAAAAAAATGAATTTGAAGGCAACCTAATGTATCTCTATTGAGAGAGAATTTGAAGGAAACCTAATTATTATTTTAAGGTTGATGTCAAGATTTAGGTCAAGGTAAGCATGTTTTGAGGACAAGGTATCTTGAGAAGCCTAGTCATAATAAACATATTCATATCATGAGCATGTGCATAATGAGCATGAAGAAGTATGTTAGAGGTATGATATTTTTTAGATAGAATGAAAGGCATGTGAATAATCTATAAAATCATCAATGAATGTTTCAAGGTTAGTTGTCAAGATTTAAAGTTCTTGAAAATCCTAGTCATGACACTGGTCATTGCATGAAGAGACCTTGTAAGAAGGTATGAGCTTAGTGTCTTGGTCAAATAGATGTACTCAAACATAATTGGATGTATGAGGATTATTGAGAAGTTATATGAGGCATTGGAGTACTCATGAAACTCTCATAGTGAGCCTACATAATTTAATTTATGACGATTATTGAGCATTCACATGAGGCATTGGAGTACTTATGAAAATCTTAGAGTGAGACTACATGGGTAGGACCTATAGACCTAGCATGTAACTAGACTATTTCTAAACCCTACCTAACCTATTAAGGCATCATGAAGTATTATCAAGGCATATTAATAGTTTATGGTAGTGGTTAATCATGGTAATAGGTTTTATGACATGTATATAAGGTGTTAATACCTTGATCAGTGGCGAAAAGGTTAGTTTCAAGACCTAATGTGTCTTACAAGTCAAGGCCTAGAGAGAAAAGAGAGAGATATGATGGCCAGATGGGTTATCATAATCAAATTCCAAGACAAGTGTGGGTATGTGAGAATTCATAAGTTTTTCATGTTATTTCAAGTATGTTGACCAAGTTTCAGATGAAAATTTGAAGGATAAGGCATCGAGTGTACAGAATGAAGGGTTCTCAACTTGAGAAGAACTTTCAAGTTTTAATTAGCATGTGTAATATTTTAATGAGAACCTAAGATATTCATGGTAGATATGTAAGGTTCCTAGCTCAAAATTATATGCATTAGTTTTTGGAATGAGGGGCTAAGCTTTATGAATGATCATTAATATTAGAAGATGGTTTTAACCCTCAAAGAACCCTAATAGTGATCAAATATGAAATAAGTTTATATAAACTGATAAAAATGTACTGGTATGGATATTTAACTGATTTAATATTTTATTCAACTCTCCCAAGAACCTCTAGGTGTGATTGGTTTGTCAGGTGAATGAGTGGATCCTATAGGAAAGGCCTTATTTCTCAAAGATTTGATGTAAAAACCAAAGATGACCAAGTCAAAGTTTATAAATATATGGAGTAAAAATATTTGTACTTTTATTTTATGTACATGGTGGTTTTAAAATATGTTTTATCCCTCAGGTATGTTAAACTAGTCATATAAGTTGACTAGTCGCTAACAGACCTAATGGTGCAGATAGTGAGAAAACCAAGTAGAAGTGAGAAGTTGATTATGGATGTGTTATCATGGATTATTTATTAATAAAATTAAATTTATAAGTTTATAAATAATATTAATAAATTTTCTTGTTGGATATATGTTCTAGAGGTTAGTGGATATGATGAAAATGTTGCTCATAATTTGACTTGTCTAGTGCAAATGAGACAGTGAAGGTGTAAGTTCATGAGATTTTTATAAAAGATTATATTGTCATTTGAAAATATTATATATCTATATAATATTTTTTTAATGGTATCATAAGATCATAAAAATTAATTAGAGGACTCTGAAAGTGATCATACAAGTGTTATGAGTCATTATCACCATGACTATGTTTAAAGGTAAACTGCTAGATCTGGGTAAGTTGTAGTGATGAGTTAGAGGCACATTAACATAAGATTAAGTATTTAATTAACATGGTGTTTTATTTTTAATTTTTTTGACCTATCAATTATTTTAATAATCTTGTAAGTTATTATAATAGGTTGGAACATTGAAGCCAAGATGGCTTGTTTGATTAAGGACTGTGAGAGAGAAGGTTAACAAATTGTTCTGCAAGACCAATATTTGGAATTATACCTTGTGATATTTGTAATATAGAGTGATATATATATTTAAAATAATCTATTTAATATGTCATAGGTCATATTAATTATTCTTTTAGGTGTTGAATATCAAGTTTTCATGACTGTGTTTTGAGGCTCGTTACCAGTTCTGAGTGGGATACTTGCAGAGAAGCGTTTGAGTAATTTTGAATTAAGATGTAAATAATATATAATATAATGATTTACTGAGGTAATATAGCTTATTTATATGTGAATTTTTTTTATGGTTTTTATTTTATTTTATTTTTTTATTTTTATACTTTAGTTGTTGAAAATAGACTTTATGAGTATGCACAAGCCTAATATGAATAATACTAATGGTGTAATCCAAGTAGTGGTTTGAAATAATAGGTGTTATGAAGCCTATATTAACTTATCAGTGATATATTTTAGTTTCTTATTATATTTTCCTTCCATTTTTGGATTTTTTAAGTGTTCCAAGGAAGATAAAGTGTAATGTGTCCTAGAACAGACCTCACGGAACTAGGTCTCCATGAGACCTATAGGAGAGATAAGACCTATTTGAGGTAGGTAAAACATAAAGGGAGTCAAATAAAATTTTATACATGTATATTATATGTAATAATATCTATTTCATGGCTTAAATAAGAGGTTAAAAGCGTTTTTCTGACTAAGAAGGATATGAATAAGAAACTTGTATAAATACTACGCAATTTTAGGCATATTTGAGGGTGTAGAGTGTAAACAAATGAAAATAGAACATTGGTAAGGAGAATAATATATTTTATAAAATAATATGTGTTTATATTAACTATGATTAATTTTTGATAGAGTTTATGTATATGATAATCAAGTTCATTTGACCTAATTAGGTTAAGAAGAGTGTTAGTTGACTAAAGAAGGATAGAAGGTAGTTTGAAAGGGCTAAGAGTGTGAATAACTATATGATTTATCATTATAATTTGGTTTATAAATATGGTTTCCTAAATGTGGTTAAATATATTAGGTGGTTGAGTTTGTGTTGATTCATGTAGGTGGTTGGTGCCTCCTTATAAGTGGGTATTTGCTAAATCCTAGCTGAGTTGGTGCTTAGCTAGTTGGGGTTGGTGTTCCATGTGAAGTGGGTGATTAACTAAATTTTATTTTTTTATTATATTAATATATTACATTTGAAAATATCAACGGGTTTTATTCTAATTAAGGTTTTCCCACATATATGGTGTGTTGACTTGTGCAATCTTGTTTCATGCTTATATAATTAATTGATTTTGCATTTTTTAATCTATATGTTGATGATTTATTAAAAAAAATTCATAAGAAAATTTTTAATAATAATTGACCCTCCCTCTTATTATTTTTTCTTCCAACATTTGGTATCAGATACTGGTCTTTTGAATCAGGTCTAAAAACCTAAAGGAGATCCTAGAAGCAAAGATGGTTAGTCAGCAGTCTCAATGTGGTTTTTCTATGAGTAAGGCTGTATTATTCAATGGATATAATTATTCATTTTATAATTCTAGGATGAACATATATTTTATGTCTCAAGGTAATAATATTTGGTAATTAGTTATGGATGGATATATTGTTCTTCCTATTCCACCAACTAATGTAGTAGGTAAGAAGGCTAGTGAAAATAACTCCAAAACAATGAATGTCATTCTTTGTGGCCTATCATAGGTAGATATTGTGAATTTAATACACTATGTATTATTAAAATAGATATGGTATAAAGTGAATACAATTTATTAAGGAGACATAAAGGTGAATATGGACAAGTTTTAGACCCACTGAAGATAGTATGAAATTCTAAAGATGACTAAAAATGAAACCATTACACCATAACTATTGAAGGTTGATGAAGTTTTCAATATCATTAGAGGATTGGGAGAAGAGGTGAAAGAATATATAGTTGTTAAAAAAGTGTTAAGATAACTAACTACTAATTTTGACTCTAAGGTATCTATAGTAGAAGAGATGCAATTTTTGCGAAAGTTAGAGATGGATGGGCTTCATGGCATCATGACTTCCTATGAGATGAGAAAAAATGAAGGAATACCTACCATGAAGGAATAAAATTTTAAAAGAATTAAAAATTTAAGAAGGTCAAGGATGAATAATGTCCATATTTTGATGATGATCAACTCATAGCCATGTTTCCAAGAAGGTTAATGTTTGTATTAGGTAAGTACAAGGGTAAGTTTCCCTTAAAATGTTTTAACTGTAGTAAGATTGGTCACTTTAAATCTAATTTTCCTAACAAGGATAAGACTGATAATGAATAAAATGATGAACATCATGGATATGATAATAAGGCCTATAAGCTAGATAAAAATAAGGAGTTCAGGAAGTATGAAGGTAGGAAAGGAACATTCAAGAACAAGAGAAACTTTTATGCTAAAGAAGGTAACTCTTTTGATGTAAGTGACTCAAGTGAATTTGATAGTGATGATGGTAGTAATAAACATGAAAATGAAAATAATGAAACCTTGTTCATGTCTATAATCTTAGACAATGACAGTTGATCAAATGAGAAAGGCCTTATGGTTGATGTAGAATCAGATGAAGAATAAGTTGAAGTAAAACTTGAGGCAGAATTGGTAAGTGTCCTAGAGAAATTGATGTTTAAAATGAGAAAGAATCATAAAATAAGATCATTAGTTAAGGACTATGAGGATCATATTGGATTATTTGAGGAGAGATTTTGTAACACTTCAAAGGAGTATGATGATATCATCAATCAAATTGAAGCACAGATGGAGATAGTTAATGCAAACCTAAAGGCTAAAAAGGAAGAATGAATCATGTATGAAAATAAATTATAAACCTTAAAATATGAGTTTAATCAAACATCTATCAAGGTGAGGACCTTTGTGAAGTTTGAAAATAGCATTGAGGCTCTAGATGATATCTTGAATAGTCAAAAATCTGCAAGTGACAAGATAGCTCTTGGTTTCAAATAAGATCAAAAGGTGGAAGCTCAAGTCAAGGAGAAGGATATTTAAGATAATAATTTCAACATGAAAAGACCTATCAACAATCTAAGGCTATAATGTATGATAGTTTATTCAATAATTACTATTTTGAATGTAGTCAGTTTGGTCATAGAGCAAGAGGGTGTGGAAGACCCCTCAAGAAAGAATACTCATGGGACTATGGTAGGAATCAAAATTCAAATTAGTAAAATGGTATGTATAAGGTGGTTTGCTATAAGTGTCATAATTTAGGACACATTACAATATTATATTCTAACCAAGTTATAAGGTCATCAAATCAAAACAAGAGGTTTGAAACCCCTAGAGTGAAAGAAAAAAGGCAAATAAATGTATGGAATCTAAAGATAGAAAAGATGGGTCATGATTAGTATACAATCTCAAGTGGACTATTTGCTATGATAGAACATACTTCAGATGTAAAATTAAGTCAGGAATTTTTTTGTCAGCTCATATTGATTATCAAATGGATGATGAGGAGATCAAGCCTATAGTGCCAATCAAGCCTAAAAGGATATTAAAGGACATTCAGTCTTGTGAGATCATGAAGATATGGGAATCTACTGAACTAGTGTTATTTTAGTTCCCTATGAAAAGGGTTGAATTTTTTAGACTTCATGAAGACACTCTATAATTAATATAAGTATGGGGAATACTTGGTTTGAGGGGAAGCTATTAAGATTATTGATTGAGCTTGATCTATATTGAGAAGTGGACTTGTGTTATGAGTTCATCTAAAGGAGGTATGAATGGAGTAAGGGGGATAATATTCCTTTGATACTTCATAATATTTGTTTAAATAAGGTATGACTAAAAATCATAGTTTTTAGAAGACCTTTTCTCATTAATTTCAAAGGGGGAGAAAGTTCAAGAAGGGAGTTTGACCAAACTAAGGAAGATGATAGTGATAAAACTAAATAATGTTATTCCATCAATGAAAAATGGGATTTTATTGAGATTAATTGATATTAAGGTTGTTTTCATTGATGTCAAGGTGCATCTGGTGAAGATGCATGGTGAGTGGTCTATGAGATATGAGCTTGTGTGCCTAATGAGATAAGGAAGCTATGTGATAAGAGACAATTTGAAGGAAACTTAATGTCTCTCTATTGAGATATAATTTAAAGGGAAACTAATGATTTTTATGAGGTTTATGTCAATATTAAATTCAAATTAAGCATGTTTTGAGAACAAGGTGTCTTGAGAAACCTAGACATAAAATGAGCATGTGCATAATGAGCATGAATAAGTATATGTAGAGGTATGATATTATATAAAGAGAATTAAATCAATGTGATTAAGGTATATAAACATCAAGGAATGTTTGATAGTTAGTTTTCAAGCTTCAAATTGATTGAGAAGCCTAGTCATGACACTGGTCATTGCATGAAGAGACCTTGTGAGAAGGTATGAGCTTGGTGGCCTGGTGAGATAGATCTACTAAGACATAATTAGATGTATGAGGATGCTTGAGAATGAATTTAAATCATTGGATAACTCATTAAATTCTCAAAGTGATCCTACATAGGTAGGACCTATAGACCTAGCATGAAACTAGACTAGTTTTAGGCCCTACCTAACCTAATGAGGTTTCATGAGGTATTATCAAGGAATATGAAGAATATATGGTAGTGGTTAAGCATGATAAGATTTTGTATGACATTTATATAAGGTTTTGACATATTTTTCATGTTGGGACCAACATAACCCCATTTTTGAATTAGGACCCTTAATAAACCTTCAAAATAAAACATGTAAATTTCAACATGTCGAGCTCTTTTATAGAATTTGAAGCTCATCCACTTTGTTAAAAGGAAAGATTATGTGGTTTTAATTTGATTTAATCTAGACTCACAGTTCTAATGAGATTAATTTATCTTTTAGTTATAGGTTATATGACTTATATTCTCTAGAATTTTGAATTTCAAAACCCTAACAAACCCTTAATTCAAATATGAATAAAGGTGGGAACCAAATTGGTGGGAACCAATTTAAAATTAATTTATGTACTTGAGTATAAAATACATATTTTAGGCTTAGTTAGGTTTTTTTAAACACATCTTAACAAAGAAATTTAGTCCCTTTTGTTATTTCCTCCCTCTTCTAAAGCCCCTTAGGACCTAACTAATGGCATCTTACAGGGTCCTCTTAATATTTTTCAACTTAGCCTAAGGTTTTAATACTAAGGCCCCAATGTATTCATTAATAAAATCACATCCTTAGTCTTAACACCTTAAGCCTAAGTCTTTTATGTCTCTATGGTCATAAATTAACTTCCTTACATCTTGTAGGATCATATAGCTATCCATTTATCATGGCATTTAATCCAACAGAGTAAGGATAAGTCAAACTTCAAATTAAATAACATACATCTTTGGTGATTTGATGATTCGTGCTTACTCACTAGGACCCAATCAAATGGAGTGAGGAATAATTGAAAAGTCAAAAGGGTATAGAGGGATAAAAGGATTGGCATGCATTGCTTTCACATTCATAAACTAAAATCAAATAGATCCCACCTGAAAAAGTAACCAACCACAAGAAATCTCTCAGATTTTGATCTATGACCGATGCTTCATCGCCAATTTTGACCTAATGGAGCAAATGTAGTCTAATATCTTGAGAGATCTTGTAGATGTGCCAAGTGGCTTCCTTACACTAGGTCATAATAAATTTATGAGATTAAAATTAATATTTGTATGACAATCATTTAATGTCTATGAATGTATTTTATGTTTGTGTGATTGTCAACCTTAATCTCATTAAATAAAAAACTTCACTATCTTAAAATTGATATTCCCATAACCATCATTTGATATTCGTGAGGATGTATTTGATGTTTGTAAAACTATAAAATTTAAAATGATGAATTATTATGCTCAGGGTCAAAATGCACTCCCAAATCTTGCTGGAAGACTTAGAAATGGCTTTATAAGCTAAAGGAAATGCTCAAAATAGGAGTCTTCAATTTGAAAAATATGGAAGTGGTCTTATGATATAAATACATAGTCTAAATTTATATAGAAGAGTCCTCATGGAGTTTTGTTTAAAAAATCATTATCCTTAAAATATGAGCTTATGCTAAGTATTATTTTGAAAAGGGAGGTCCTTGTCATGCACAATATAAGCTAACCAAAGGTTCTCATACCTAGTGACCTAGATTACTTAGACCCTCAACCCTTTATTATAAATTAGAAAAATTAGGCATAAATTCCTTAGTCTAAGGTTTATTTCATGCTTAATAAACATGAAACAAACCTTAGCCTAAGGAACTTAAGCCTACGAAACAATTTTAATAACATACTAACTTAACATTCAGGAATTTTTTGTAGATCAATGGTTCGTACCCTATCACAGGATTTGATCCAATGGCAAAAAGGTACCAATGACGATTCAAATTCCCATGGTCTCACTACACATCCAATACTCAATTGGTGAATGATTGACCAAAATATTTGGAGCATAAAGAAGGCATATAAAGCACCAAGTGTCATGACTATGGGGTTTGTGATAGAAAGACCCAATCACAACCAAGGGCCTAGATTATAATTAATGGATTGCATTACATCCAAGATTTTGATCCTATGGTGAAAAATTAAGAAGGTATTTTAAATACCAATGGCTAGTGTTCAAATAGCATTTATGAAAAATATCACAAAATGTCTAGACCAATGCCACATAGGCACCATGCAAAAAAAAGACAAAATTCAAGATTTTGTGGGCTCAAAAACATAAAGGTATAAAGGCAAAGGTCCAAATCAAATCCCAAATACATATAAGCCAAATCCTTGATATATTCCACCATTAAAGCTTCAAAACCCTAAACCCTACATAAAAGCGACCCAAATAGACTCAATTTGTTATAATTTGATCAATGAAGAACTTAATTATGTTTTTTAGGCAAAAAAGAGCTCTCATAGAGATTGTCTATAATCTAGTGTGAACAATTAGCAAATATGGAGACCATGGTAATTAGTAGGCAATAATTAAAGGAAGTTATTGAGCTCTATTTAACAATAGACAATGAGGGTTGGGTCTTTAAGCATATCAAATTAGTCCTCACAACATTGAATATCTAGGGCATTAGGAATTATTATGAGCTCTTCTTCACGATATAATAATTATAACCCATTTCATAGAAGGAATAAAGGAATACCACCATGAGCAAGTGGCACTATGACTTGGTTACTGTCCAAATGGTGGGCCTTCATCATGCCATGGCAAAACCAAAGGTATTACATTATATTGACATCCTTTCCCCCCATATTTATTGATTGCAGAATATACAATGACTAGATCATTAGGGAATGAAACTCAAAAGGGGTAGCTTACATTTCCCCTATTACTTTTGAGAAGTAATACAAGCTTGGTCCCCCATGTGGAGATTTTAAAATTCAAAGAGTGGACTAGTAACCATGACCTAGACTCTGTCCTTAGACCCTGACTACACCAAGGACATCATATCTTTAGAAGCCTTGATGGAAAAATACCTATCATCCAATTCAAAGAATGTTTTAGGGTAATAATGACCCTATTAAACTGATCCTTTGTTTCCCCTTTAACTACTTATGTAAATAAGATTTGGGTCCCATTTGCGCACTTCATGGTAGAGGAAAAACTTACCCCTATAATTAGAGATTTAATTAGTGTTTTCCTAGCTAGACAATTTAATGCCATCAAAAGAAAGACCTCAAATCAATTATTTATGATGTCATATCTACTTGACACCCTTCTATCCTCAACCACCTTCCCTAGGAATAGGAATTGGTCCACAGAGAGAAATACAACCATTTCACATTACTATTACAAGATGAACATCTTCAAGTATAGGAATCACATGTAGTTTATTTATGACTGCATTTATCTAGCTATAGTGGAGGCCATCATAGGTGTTCCCATGCCTAGGATCCAACCCCTCATCAAGAGGTATGTTGAAATTATAGGGAACATATGATACTACCCTAATTGTATAGTCATCAAGATAGAAGGAATCATGAAACAACCTTATAGGCTATTAGCATATGTTCCAAACAAGCTTGTAGAGTAGGAAATTATTTCTTAACTCATCCATGGCATTGATAAGACTCGCAAAGAGAAAATAAAGGTTTAAGAAGATCCCAAAGCTAGAATTTGTACATCAACTCAATGTCCATGACACCATATATATTAAGGCTAAAAACTATGAATAGGTATTGGCCAGGGTTTAAGGCCACAACATTAAGCTTGAACATAGGTTAATCAAATATAACTATACATCTAAGGAAACATGGAAAATGCATCCTTTTCAATATCACTTACTACCTGGGCCATCTATAATAACCTATTAACAGCCTTAAGAAGAGCAACCACAGCCACAACCCCAAATAAAAAGTTGAGAAAGTCCAAGATGAACAAGGTAAGGCTAAGGAGAAAGTGGGAGAGGAAAAACTAGAAGAAAGACATGGGGAAGGACCCTTACCTTCAACACTACCCCAAAGGCCACCTTCCCTAATTCAATACATAAGCAAGATAACCCTAAAACCAAAATAGACACTTGAAGGTGCCCTTAAGGAAATTGCAAAGTCCTATGACTTTGATAAGGAAGAGGAGCCCAAAAGGAGACACAAGAAAAGAGCCTGTCCTAATAACCTCCCATGAGAAAATGAAGGCAAAACTAGCAGTGGTCCTTGTGGAACCAAAGAAGAGACCAAAATTCACCTTCACTCATCCTACTAGTGAAGTTAATCTATTCAGTGATGAGTTCCCAGTTCCTGGACCAATCATCATTGACTGGTTCATCTATGGAAAGTTGAAAAATATCATCTCTCTTTCTCATTCTTGGGCCATGATGAGTCTTGTTATTGTTGAAATGCAAGATGATATCAAACCTTGGATAAGGGATATAGTGAAAGAGTAGGAAGAAAAGAGAATTATGGACATTGAAAGACTAGAAGGCAAGAAGATAGATGTTCTAAGATCATTTACTAGCTTAGGTATGGATGTCCAAGAACCTCCCAAGTTCAAAGATCCAATTTCTAATATCTATTTCAACCTTGAAATAGCTGGGTTAGAAATAATAAAAACTAAGATAGTTTTGTTTGGGATAAAATAATTCACCTTCCAAAGGTGGAACCATCTGTAGGATTAACCCCTATGAGAGGACAACAACTGGGTGAGGCCGCCATTCCTGAGAAAGATGTGGAAAGTTTGATTGAGGCCCATTCAATACAATCTAAAGTTGGAGTCTAGGGTTTGAAGTAGAGGATCCAAAATTTGGAAAGAGAGAAGGAAAAATTAGAAAGGTAAGAAATTCTATAAGTGCTAGATACAATGATCAAGATGCTTGACAAGTGATTTATGACATGTTATAGGCACTTAAGTCAATGAAACTGAGGAAAAGTGAATTGGAATGGCAATGTGTACTAGCCAAGAGTTTAATCACTTAGTTGTATGACTTTGAGGATAAAATAGCCCAACTCCTAAACATTCAAGAAAAGAAGTAGATCCCAAACTTCAAGACCACCAATATGGGACATTTGAGTACAATTCTAGGGATTATGATTGAAAAGGTTTAGAGTTTAAGTGCATGGCATAATGGTATAGAAGGGGTCCTAAAATAAGATAAAGAACTAATTGAAAAAATTGAACAAATTCTTGGGACCATGCTTATAGAACCTAAACAACCTAATGCCCTAGGGATTATAAGTGATGAGGAATTCAAGCATAGGGTTACTTTGGTAATGTAGGAAATCAAAGGAAAACACCAAGGAAAATCTAGGGCTAATAACAATAAAATCATAGGCATGATACTCAATACAAATGGAAATAATAAAGGAAGATAGAAGCATCAAAGAGGCCAAGTAGAGGAATGACAAAGAATTTGATGACTTGGTGGATCAAGAGGAAGAGTAAATCATAAAGCCTATTGTGGATCTGGAACTAGTTGATGAGTAGCATGAGAGAGCAATGGGCATCCTCTAACAGTGATAGCCAGAGGCTCTACCATCAAATTAATCAATATTCTATCTTGTAAAGTTTTGTAACATTTTGAAATAGAATATTCCATTATAAAGGTATGTGCTAGTTTGTTAGCATGTTTACCTCTAGGTCAGTATGATTGGGAAAAGCATGTGTATTTTAGAGATTGTAAGGATAGTTGTCCTTATCTTTGTACACCTATTTTTTTTTAACTAATCGGTATACTACATAATCTTCTTATAAAGGCATGTATTACCATTTGTAAAAGAGAGAGAGAGAGAGAGAGAGAGAGAGAGAGAGAGAGAGAGAGAGAGAGAGAGAGAGAGAGAGAGAGAGAAAGAGAGAGAGAGAGAGAGAGAGAGAGAGAGAGAGAGAGAGAGAGAGAGAGAGATTTTGGAGCAACTTTGTACCATTTGAAGCAGTTAATAGAATCAAAGGAATTCTAAAAAGATTGTCCATGTTTGATGTTTTAGTTATATTTTTTATCTTTTATCTCAATTGTTAGTTAAGGTCTTGAATTTGAATGGTGTCTTGTAATTTTAAGTTGTATCCTAGTAATCACAAGGTTTCTAATTTGTTCAACCTGCTAGATTAGCTAAAGGATCTTTTATTCTCCTTCCTTTTATTTTACTTTGTTTCCAGATGTGCATGTGTTATCTGATAATAATCGTAAATATTTAACAAATATTTGGTTCTTACTTATGATTCTTCACACTATCCTTTGAAATTGGCCTGGTATATAGTAGAATTTGAGCTTATGCTATTTTAAATTATATATTGGTTTGAATACATACTTAGTTGAAATGGATGCTTTATTATAATGTTTAAGGATAAAATTAGTAATCATTCTTTTCTTTTTTGCCTTACCCTTCTCTTTTCTCCTTTTTTACCCTAAGATCACTTTAGTTTTAGTTTCATTATAAATATCCACTTAGATTAGTATGTATCCTAAATCTAGAGCATAATTTAATAAGAATTAGCATAGATTCATATAAATTCACAAAGAAAAGATCAAGGTAGCTCCCAACCACCAAACTATATAAATATCATGGAATTGTTTATCTTGCTCTACTACTATTTCACCATAGGCAACTAGATTGCCAAAACCTAAAACTCATGCCTTGGATTTTCAAAATCTAAAATGAGAAGTGTTATTAAAACACTAAGAGAACATGTGGTTCATTTAGAAGCATCAACAGGAGAAGCTTTGCTAGTGCTAGGAGGGCCTTGAATTCTTCAAATCTTTATTAATTTTGGTCTATTTTGTCTAAAGATCAGTCTATCTTTATGTTTTTTCTGAATCATTTGCTTAAAATTATAAATATCATTGATCTTTCTTATGTTTGGCACATCCTTGTGCTTCCTTTAAATTTCTTTGAGCATTGATGTTTTTTTCTAGTAAATTTAGCTTTAGCTTTGAATATCCATAGTATCTAAAGTTAGGATAACTCCTTTTGATCAAAGGTGGGTATATCTTTCATACATCTAAGTTATTTTAGGCTTATACTTGTAAAGATAGATCATATTCATATAATTGAATGCATCTTTGAGCTAATTCCATCAAAGATCAACATCCTTTATAGTTTTTCATATCACCTTTGTAAAATAAGCTCAATGTGCAAGTCTAACTCTTGTTATTTATAAAATTTAACTTGATACATCATATATCAGGCAAGATCCTTAAATTTCAAGCTATAATTACCTAGGATTAGAACAAGATCACACTCAAAAACCAGAGAGCCTTTACTTAAACTTGAAATTCATAGAAAGGCCAAACGTGACAAAGGTAGATGGAGGAGGTCCAAATCTTTGCCAACTTCATCCCTTCAAGGTACCCATGCTTTCAATCTTCATTTAAGTATGGCTTGGTTGGGAGAGTCCTCCATCAGTATACTAGGTGTGGTACATGATCTCCATAGAAACCTTAAGAAATATCTACCTACGTTTAGCCCAATAGGTATAGTAACTTCTGAGGAACATACAAAGTCTTTCAAGGCTGCCTTAAGATTGTTTAATGTTATGCATGAGGATGTAGCTTTCAAGTTATTCCCATTTACATTTAAGGATATTGCTTATGAATGGTTTTTAAATTTTCCTAATAATTACATCACAAGTTGGGATGATTTAAGTAATGCATTCATTGATCAATTTGGTAACACTGTGAGTCCTTATGTTATCTACCATTAGTTCACCACTAATAAAAGAGACACAAGTGAGCCTATTAGGTCCTTCAATGGTATAATTCAAAAAATATTTAGCAAGACCATAGACCCTTACAATCTTAATGATGTCTTAGATTTATATATTTCTAAATATTTAGTAGATCCCATGACCTCGGTGTTTTTGAAGAGATCCATGCTAGCCATAACTTCATTAGATAGATCTTATGCTAAATTTGTGACCATCAATGATCAGATACAACCCCAAGGTAAAATGGCATATTTTGTGTAAAAATTCAACCCACAAATGCCTATGATGAACTTTTTTCTAAATAATAACCAAAATATCATAGTATTAAACCAAATCCCAAACCTAATTCAATTGCCATTAAGTCATGTTGCTCCCAATCAGAATTTAGGATTCCTAAATCATCCTACCAATGAGTATAATCTAAATTATCAAAGGGATTTGGTACCATCTACTAACAATAACTAGGTACATAATTATAAAACTCATAGAAATGAGAATGACTCTATCTTAAAAATGGTCCAAAAGTTGAGCACTAATTTTCTCTAGTTGTAAAAATAAGTTGAGAATACTGTTGAAAGTTCAGGTAGGAAATTCTCATTTTAAAGGTATAACAGGCCAACTAATAGGTTTCAGAATGATAGTTTTCATAATAATAGGAATAATGAGCCATCTTCTAAAAAAAAAAGACTATGGACATTAACCTCACTAATATTGCATTACCTAACTATTGTAGGGTACATTGCATAGCCAAGCATGGGAAAATTGATTTTATAGAATTTTTCAAAGCCTTTAAATATTTACAAGAGGAATTGGATACATTTGAAGTGTTCCCTAAAAAATAAAATGGTATAGGTTACTCTGGACCTAAGTCATCTGATCAAGCATATGGTAGACACCTTTGATTTTTCCTTTCAAGAGGAAAATGAACCTGATGAGATCCAAGCCTTTCAATAGTTATTGAAGAAGACCTATCCCTTAAGTAATAGATATTAGAGGTAGCCTTTGAATACCTCAACACCAAATAATTTTTGAACTCCTCTAGACCCTTCTTCAATAACAATCATGAGCCACCTAAAGGGAGTACTTCTAAAACCAACATTGAAATTCCTAGCTCTTCTAAGATTGGCTATAACATAGTTGAAGACATGAAAATGATAAAGGATAATATCACTTTAAATGAACATACATATATTAAAAAGTAAAAATACCTTTTATTAGAATCATTCAAGTCCAAAATTATACCATAGACTGATCATGCTAATGTGACTGTGCAAAAGGCAAAGGTTGAATCTCCTACTTTCTTACTCACTATCAGGATGTTTGGTAATAATTTACATAATTAATTATTATATTTAGGAGCATGTACTAATATCATGCCTATAGGTATATGAAAACAACTAGGCCTAACCCTTATTAATTTTGATAGAGTGGTAACTCAGTTAGATAAATCTAGAGTTAGGGTAATTAGGGAACTTTTAAATGTTCACATGCAACTAGCTTCTAAGCCTAGGGTGTAGAAATTCATTGATATTAAAGTTGTTTATATATCCTATGTCTATGTAATTTTATTTATTAGGGAATGGACTAAGGATTTGAACGGTTACATGTCTACAGATTATTCACATCTATGGCTACCTTAGAAAGGAGTCCCCAATCAAATCAGGATTGAGAGAGAGCCAAGAATGAAATATATAATAATTGAGTACAATGTTATGAATGAGAGGGTCAACATAATTGACTTAGACTTAAGGTTTTTCACCTTAGATACTAATAAGGTATGTGATCCCAAAGGTGCTCATGTTTTTCTTGGACTACAAAATTTACATTTTGATGGTGCTAGGTGCAGTGTTGGATCAGGTGTTGGTATTATTTTAACTGACCCCACTAATAGAAAGTACCATGCTTATTATAGGATCCAATTCCTTTATACTAAAAATATTTTTGAATAGGAATCCCTTATCATAGGATTATAATTTTATATTAAAAACAAATTCAAAGAGCTACTAGTTTATGGGGATTTAGAACTAGTAGTTAACCAAGTTAGAAGTAAATACCAATGTAAGCTCTCATACCTATAAAGGTATAAGTTTAGGTTTTGGGATCTGATTTAATCCTTTGATGACTTTGGCATCATTTCAATCCCAAGGGGAGAAAGCCAAACAATTTATGAGTTTGCATCTACTATAGCCAACCTCATGCTCAATTAAGATTCCCTTGATTTTAGCATTGAGTTGATTCCTTGTCCTTTAGTACCTGATAATGTTAACCATTTCCAAATCTTCAATGATGACCAATAGATATTGGGTTTAATGACCAATTATAGGGAATTTTATGCTCATATCATTGATAATACTAATGAAAGTACATCTAAGGGGGACAAATATAATGGCAAAGTCATTCAGTTGAATGACAAGAAAATCCCCAAAGGGATGATTGCTATAGAGAGGTTATTCAATCAGGACAAGCTTCCTGAGGATTTAAAGGTCCCCAAGTTAAATGGGAAGGACTATAATGCTATTGATCTTGGCCTTCATGATTAACCCAGTTGGTAAATGTTAGAAGGCTTGCACAAATATTAAAAATAAAAAATCTAAAGAGCTCCTTGCCTAATATAGGTATGGCATAACATGGTCCTATAAAGACTTGAAAATATTTGATCCCAAGGTCATCACACATGATATACCCCTTAAAGAAAGATATAAACCATTTAGGTAGAAACAAAGGCATGTACACCTTGTCTTAGAACCCATGATCTTCAAAGAGGTCAAAATATTATTAGATGTTAGGATAGTCTTTCCCATCAAGCATTCCACCTGGGTGGCTAATTTTGTGCCATTCAAGAAGAATGATGGTGATATTATACTTTATATTCACTTTAAGAACTTGAAAAAAGCATCAAAAAGGACAACTACCCCCTTCCTTCCCTAGACTAAGTGATTCAAGTTGTTTCAATTTCATCTATGATGTCTTTTCTTGATGGCTTTTTAGGTTACAACCAAGTGTTGGTTGATAGAGAGGATAGAATGAAGACAACTTTCACCATAAAGAAGGGGACCTTTACTTACAAGAGAATTCCATTTGGACTAATCAATGTAGGATCAACCTTCCAAAGAGCTATGGACCATGCCTTCTAAGGCTGATAGGTAAATGTATCATTATTTATATGGATGATGTAACAATTTTTTTTAAGAATAGGGAATATCACTTCATGCATTTACAACAAGTTTTTGAAAGATGTAGAAGGTATGGCATTTCCTTGAACCCTAAAAATAGTATCTTTTGTGTGAGTGAAGGAAAATTATTGGGTCATGTTATAACCAAATATGGGATCTATATATATCTTGAAAGAGTGGAGGCCATATCTATAATATAACCTCCAAATAGTAAAAAAGAACTAAAGTCATTCTTTGGTAAAATAAATGTTGTAAGAAATTTTATTTCTTGTTTTGCAGAAATTGTTAAACCACTAAATGACATGCTGAAGAAGGATGCCAAAGTCACATGGAATAGATATTCTAGAAAGTAATTTAATGATATTAAGAAAGCCATCAATTAAGCTCCACTCTTTATAAGTCTTATTTTCTCAAGGTAATTCTACCTTTATTCCTTTGCATCTGACTGCATTATGGCTACAGTGTTAACTCAAAAAATTGAAGGGTGTGACCACCCAATCACTTTTCTGAGCACTAATTTCAATAATTCTAAGTTAAATTATTCATTAATTGATAAACATATATATGCATTAGTTAAGTTAATTAAGAAATTTAGGTATTACATCCTTGAAATAAGGTACATGTTATCTTACTTGACCCTACCACCAAACTTATGTCAAGTCAGAATGAGCTTGGAGAACAAAGAGGTAAGTGGATGTTAGTTTTATAGGAATATTACTTGGAGATGAAAACATAAAAATTGGTAAGGAACTAAGGTTTGATCCAGATGATTGCTAATACTAACCCTAGCCTAAGTATTATGAAATTAGATCAACAAAACTTTCAAGCTAGTGAGTGGTATGATTCAATCATAAAGTTGATAATTAATGGTACTTGTCCTATAGGATTATCTAGGGAGCAAAAGAGGGCCCTAATATTGAAAGTAATCCACCACTTGATCAATAATGGGATCTTTTATAGAATAAATTTCAAATGGATTTATTTGAGATGTGTCTCATAAGAAGAAGCCACCCAAATCATGAGCACCTTTCATGAAAAATTGGGCAGTGGAAATCCATTTGGGAGAGCCACACCCCAAAAAATTCTTAGATCTGGATATTATTGACCAACTATTTTTAAGGATGATGACAAAAATGTGAGGGAATGTCCCTCATGTTAGATCTTTAGCACCAAGGAGCCAAAGATAACAATACCTTTGCAACCGGTCATGATTGACAAACCCTTTGCTCAATAAGGATTAGATTTTGTTGGGGTGATCAAGCCCAACTCATCTGAAGGTCACAAGTATGTCCTTACTATCACTAATTATTTTAAGAGGTGGACTAAAGTGGAAGCCACTAAATAATGCAAAATGGAAGAGGTGATCAAATTCTTAGAAGAAAACATTTGTACTAGGTTTAGAACTCTAGTATCTCTAGTGTATGACAATGGGTCTACATTCATATCTATAGAGATGACCAAATCGGATTATTATAATAGCATCACTCTAAAGTTTTCATCCAACCATTATCCCTAAGGGAATGGAGTCTCTGAATCAACAAGTAAAAACCTAATGAAGGAAATCAAGAAATTTTCTGAAGATTAGCCCAAAATCTAGCATAAGCTCTTTAAATTTATGCTTTGGGATAAAAAAATAAGAGTCAAATAAGACTTAATAACTTCACCATTTCTATTGGTGTATGGTCAAGAACCCATTTTTCCTATCACTCTCAAATTGCCTACATACATATTAATGTAGGAATATATGTAATAAATCCAAGAGCTTGCAAGCTCTATATTCTTGGACATCATTCAGATGGAAGATGCAAGAAAGAAGGCCTTTGCTTATTTTAGAAAGCATCAAACCATAGTCAAGAGATTGTTTGATAAAAGGTCCAAAATCAAGGTGTTTAGATAAGGAGACCTGGTTCTCCTATGGGACAAAGCATCAGAGCCTAAGGTCAAACATGGAAAATCCACACCCTTGTGGATTGGCCCATACCAGATTGTAGAAACATTCAGTAACAACACCTTCAATATCAAAGATCTATAAGGAGAAGAGTTTACATTACCCACCAATAGGTAGTATCTCAAACACTACTTCTTTGTTGCTCCTCCTGGGGTCTTCATGGACTAAACTATAAGATGAATAGATTAGTATAGGTAGCCTAGTTAGTACATTTCCATGTTTTTTCCTTCTCATCCCCTATTTTTACATAGGCATATACATATTTATTCATTTTACTTTCCCACTTTCTATTCTATATTTCTTTCATATTGCTTTGTTTCTTTATTCCAATAAGTCCCTAAGGACAATCTTACGCTCAAAAGTTATGAAGTTTGCTTGAAAACATGTCACCAATTTAAAAATGTAGGTATGAACGCCATGCATAAGATGACCATGGTTATGAAACATAAATCATAATGTTATAGCATGGATAAACTGTTAAAGACCAATGAAAACGCCAATCATTTCATGAAACCCTAACCTTTGCCTTGACTTCAAACTAGTTTTAAGAAGACTAGCACTTGTGGGGTGAAAAATCAAATTATCAGGGTATACCCCAAACTAGCACTTAATCAACATCCTTTCCTAGGATAATATTTGCAACCATAGGTGATTTTACAAAATATCAAATACTTGACCAAATCCTAAAACCTAGTTATCCTGGTTCCTAACTTGGCTGAAAGCATAAAGATCTAAGAAAATACAAAATTAAGGATATAATGCAAAATTAAAAGCTTTCAGGCATAGGTTATTTTGGTAATATCCATTAGGGCTATGGATGCTTGGATAGTAGTGGAACAAGGTCATGAGTGAAACTAAAGGCATATATGTTGGGGCTATGGATGTCTAGCTAGCAGTAGAATAATGCCCAACCCTTCCCTGAGTTAAAAATATGGTTCCCAATAAACATCTTAATATGTTATAAGTCAGTATAAGTGATTAAAGGCATGAAACCTAGAAGTTATTTTTTAAACCTTATGGCAAATAGTAAGTGTAATCAAAGCACACACACAGTTTGGATATGTCTCAATATTTGACCTTCAAATCATAAGTCCAAGGTTTGTTTCAACTATGACCTAGTCTAGATGATGATATGGATCAAATGAGGTTAATGACCTAATTATGTGTCTAATCAAAGTCCCTAGGTTCTAACATATTTCTATGTTACCCCATGATTCACCATTTGTTAGGACCAAATACCCCCATTTTTTGAATTGGGACCCTTGAAAAACCCTTAGAATAAAATATGGAAATTTTAGCATGTCAAGCTCTTTTATAGAATTTAAAGGTCATCCACTTTTTTAAAAGGTAGGATTGTGTGGTTTTTATTTGCTTTAATTTGGATTAAGAGTGTTAATTAGATTCTTTTGGCTTTTGTTTATAGGTTGCATGACATGTGTTCCTAAGAATTATGTATTCCAAAACCCTAGCAAACCCTAAATTCAAATTTGAATAATGGTAGGAACCAATTTAAAATTAATTTATGGACTTGAGTATAAAATGCATATTCTAGGCTTAGTCATGCTGTTTTAACATAGTTTAACTAATAAACATGGTCCCCTTTGTTATTTCCCCCCTCTTCTAAAGTTTTTTAGGACCTAACTAATGTCATCTTGCAGAGTCCTTTTAATATTTTTCAACTTAGCCTAAGGTTTTAATACTAAGGCCCTAACATATTCATTAATATAATTATGACCTTAGTCTTAAAACCTTAAACCTAAGTCTTTTATATCTCCATGGTCCTAACTTCACTTATTTACATCTTGTAATATCATACATTTGTTGCTATATCATTACATTTGATCCAATAAAATGAGGACAACCCAAACTTTGACTTAAATAATGTACATCTTTGGTGATATGATGATCCACACTTACTAACTAAGACCTGATCAAATGGAGTGAAGCATAATTGAAAAGTCAAAAGGATATAAAGGGACCAATATATAGACTTGCATCACCTTTACATTAAAAAACTAAAAGCAAATGGGTCCTGCCTGACAAAGTGACCAACCATAAGCTAGCTCCTAAATCATGATCGATAGCTGACACTTCATTCCTAATTTTGATCTAATAGAGTGAACATAGTCCAAGATCCTAGGAGATCCCATAGATGTACCAAGTGGAATCCTCACATTAGCCCATAATAAATTGATGAGCTTAAAATTGACCTTCATGTGACTATCATTTGATGTCTATGAGGATGTATTTGACATCCGCATGATTGTCAACATTAAGCCCATCAAATAAAAAACTTCATTAGATTAAAATTGATATTCATGTAACCATCAATTGATGTCCATGAGGACATATTTGGCATCTACAAGACCATAAAACTGAAGCTGATAAATTATTATGCTTAGGGTCAAAATGCACTCCCAAATCTTACTAAAAGGATCAAAAATGGCTTTATAAGTTAAAGGAAATGCTCAGAAGATGATCAAAATGGGAGTCATCAACCTAAAAAATATGGAAGTGTTATTATGATCTAAATACTTAGTCTAAATTTATACATAAGGTTCCTCATGGCATTTTGTTTAAAAAATCATGAACCTTAAACTATGAGTTTATGCTAAGTCATATTTTAAAAAGGGAGGTCCTTGTCATGCGAAATACAAGTTAACCAAATGTTTTCATATGTGGTGACCTAGATTATTTAGACCCTCACCCCTTTTTTATAAATTAGAAAAATTAGGCATAAATTCATTAGACTAAGGTCTATTTCATGCTTAATAAACATGAAACAAACCTTAACCTAAGGAACTTAAGCCTAAGTCATGATTTTAATAACATATTGACTTAACATGTAGGAATTTTTTATAGGTCAATGGTTCACTCCCCATCACATGATTTGATCTAATGGATTGAAGGCATAAATGAATTTTCAAAGGCTCACGAGATTAATATGTGGCCAATACTCATTTGGTGAGTGACTGAGCAAAATATTTGGAGCACGGTGAAGGCACGTAAAACACCAAGTGTCACGACTATAGGGTTTAGAACATAAAGACCCAATCACAACCAAGGGCCCAAATTATATTCAATGGCTCATGATAAATTTACGATTTTGATCCTATGGTGAAAAATGAAGAAAGTATTTTAAATATCAATGGCTAGTGTTCAAATGGAATTTATGAAAAATTCCATGAAAGTTCTAGACCAATGCCAGACAAGTAGAAAAAGAAAAAATTCAAGATCTTGTGGGCTCAAAAATATAAAGGTATAAAGGCAAAGGTCCAAATCAAATCCCAAACATGTATAAGCCAAAGCTTAGATATATTTTACCATTAAATCTCTAGAACCCTAAACCCTACATAAAAGTGACCCAAATAGACTCAATTTATTATAATTCGATCAAAGGATAACTTAATTATGTTTTTTAGGTGTAAGAGAGATTTCATAGAGATCACATGCAATCTAGTGTGAATGATTAGCAAATACATAGACAATGGTAGCTAGCAAGCAGTTAAGCTCTATTTGACAACAGATAATGAGGGCTAAGTCTTCAAGGATACTAAATTAGACCTCATATCATTGAACATCTAGGGCATTGGGAATTGGTCTAAGCTCTTCTTCATTATAGAATAATTGAAACCCATTTCACAAGAATAAAATAGGAATGTCACCATGAGAATGTGATACTATAACCTAGTTTTTATCTAAATGGTAGGATTTCATCATGCCATGACAAAACTAGAGGTATTACATTGTATTAAAATCCTTGCCCCCATATTTATTGATTGTAGAATAGACAATGACTAGATCATCAAGGAAAGGAACTCAAAATGGGTAGCTTACATTTCACCTATTGTTTTTTAGAAGTACTAAAAGATCCCTATCCCCTATGTGGAACTTTCACAAATTAAAGAGTAGACCAGTAACCATGACCTAGACTCTATACTCAATCCTTGACTACACCAAGGACCTCATATCTTTAGAAGCCTTGATGGAAATATCCATATCATCTAATTTAAACAAGGTATTAGGGAAATAATGACCCTATTAAATTGAACCTTTGGTGCCCCTTCAACTACATATGTGAATAAGATCTAGGTCCCATATGTGCACTTCATGGTAGAGGAAAAACTTACCCCTCCAATTAGATAATTAATTAGTGTTTTTATAGATAAATAATTCAATGCCATCAAAATAAAGACCTAAAATCAATTCGTTATGATTTCATACCTACTTTATGTCCTTTTATCCTCAACCACCTTCCTTGGGATTAGGAATTAGTCCATAGAGGGAAACATAACCATTTCACATTACTATTCCAAGATAATAATCTTCAAGTATAGGAATCACATGCAGTTTATTTGTGACTGCATTTATCCAGCTATAGTGGAGGCCATCACAGGTGTTCCCATACCTAGGTTCCAACCCCTCATCAATAATTATGTTGAAATGATAGGGGACATATGGTACTATCTTGATTATATAGTCATCAGGATATAAGGAATCATGACCCAACTTTATAGGCTACAAGTATATGTTCCAAATAAGCTTGTAGAACATAAAATTGCTTCCCAACTCATCCATGGCATTGACAAGACTTACAAAGAGAAAAGAAAGGGTCTACTCCACCCCTTCCCCTTGAATATTAGGAAAACCATAATAAAATACTAGAAATGGGTAGAATTTATGTCCACACATAGGGATTCATTTGGCTTCCAACTGGATGAACTCCAGATGTGGGATCCAAACAACATAGTAGGCAACCATCCAAGGGACAAGAATCTCCCAAAGATAGAATACATACATCAACTTAGTGTCCATGACACCATATATATTAAATTAAAAAACTATGAAGAGGTATTGGCTAGGGTCTAAGGCCATAACATTAATCTTGAACACAGGTTAATCAAAGATAACAAACCATCTAAGGAACATGGAAAATGCATACTTTGAAATATCACTTACTACCTTGGCCATCTAGAATAACCCATGAGTAGCCTCAAGAAGACAAACCGCAACAACAACCACAGTAATCAAGTTCAAGATGAACAAGGTAAGGGCAAGGAGAAAGTGGGAGAGATAAAACTAGAATAAAGACTTGGGGAAGGGTCCCTACCTTCAACACTACCCAAAGGCCACCTTCCCCAATTCAATACATAAGCATGATAGCCCTGGAACTTGAAGAGACACTTGAGGGTGCCCTCAAGGAAATTTTATAGGTATATGACTCTAATAAGGAAGAGGATCCCAAAAGAGACATACAAAAAGAGTTTGTCCCAATAGCCTCCCATGAGAAAAGGAAGGTAGAACTAGCACTAATCCCTATGGGACCAAAAAAGAGACCAAAATTTAGATTCACTCATCCCACTAGTGAAGTTAATATATTTAGTGATGAGCTCCCAATTCATGGACTTGTCATTCTTGACTAGTTCATCTATGGAAAGTTTCAAAAGATCCCCTCTCTTTCTTATTCTTAGAACATGATGAGGGTTACTGATGTTAAAATGTAACATGATATGAAGCCTTGGATAAGGGTTATAGTGAAGGAGCAAGAAAAAAAGATAATTGTGGTCATTGAAGGACTAGAAGGCAAGAAGATAGATGCTCTAGGAGCATCTAATAGATTAGGTATAGAGGTCCCAAAATCTCCCAAGTTCAAAGAGCTAGTTATTATTGTATATTTCAACCCTAAAACAACTAGGTTTGAAAGAATAATAAATAGGAAAATCATGGTTGGGATATAATAATTCACCTTCCAAAAGGTGGAACCATTTGTAGGATTAACCCCTATGAGAGGACAACAACTAGGTCAGGCCACCATTCATGAGGAATATGTGGAAATTCTAATTGAGGTCCATTTAGCACAATCTAAATCTATATTCTAGGGTTTGAAGAAGAGGATCTAGAATTTAGAAAGAGAGAAAGAAAACTTAGAAAAGCAAGCAATTTTATCAGTGTGAGATAGAATGATCAAGCTGCTTGACAAGTCATTTTATGACAGGTTAGAGGCACTTAAGTCAATAAAATAAAGGCAAAATGAATTGGAAGGGCAATGTGTACTATCCAAGAGTTTAGTCACTCAGTGATAGACATCTGAGGATAAAATATTGCAACTCCTCAACATTCAAGCATAGAAATAGATCCCAAACTTCAAGACCATCAATATGGGACATTTGAGTAAAATTATAGGGATTATGATTGAAAAGGTTTAGAGTTTAAGTGCATGGTATAATTGTATGGAAAGGGTCTTAAAGTAATATAAGGAACTAATTGAAAGAATTAAACTTCTTGGGACCATGCTTACATAACCTGCACAACCCAATGCCCTTGGGATTATAAGTGATGAGTAATTCAAGCATAGGGCTACATTGGTAACACAAGAAATCAAAGGAAAGGCTAAACCAAATCTAGGGATGATAACAACAAAATCTTGGGTAGATACTTAATGTAGCGGAAAGAGTAAATAATGTTAGGAGAATCAAAGAGGCCATGTATATAAATGATAATAAAATTAACAACCTATTGGATCAAGAGGAAGAGTAAATAATGAAGCCTATTATGGATCTAGAACTAATTGATGATCAGCATGAAAGAGTAATGGGCATCCTCCAATAATGATAGCTAGAGGCCCCACCATCAAATTAATCAATATTCTATCTTGTAAAGTTTTGTAACATTTTAAAATAGAATATTCTATTGTAAAGGCATATGCTATTTTATTATCATATTTTCCTATAGGTCAGTATGATTGGGAAGAGCATGTGTATTTTAGAGCTTCTAAGGATAGTTGTCCTTATCTTTGTATACCTATACTTTGTAACTAACTAGTGTACTACATAATCTTCCTATAAATGCATGTATTACCATTTATAAAAGAGAGATATTTTAGAGAAACTTTGTACCATTTGAAGTAATTAATAGAATCAAAGGAATTCTACAAATATTGTCCATGTTTGATATGTTAATTATCTTTTTTAGCTTTTCTCTCAATTTCTAGTTAAGGTCTTAAATTTGAATGGTGTCTTGGAATTCTAAGTTGTATCCTAGTAATCATAGGGTTTCTAATTTGTGCAACATGTTAGATTAAATAAAAGATATTTTTTTATCCTTCATTTTATTTTTCTTTGTTGCATGTGTTATCTGATAATAATAGTAAATCTTTAAAGAAGAGTTGGTCTTACTTGTGATTATTCATACTATCCTTTGAAGTTGGCATAGTATATAGTGGAATTTGAGGTTAGGATATTTTATATTATGTATTTGTTTGAATACGTACTCAGTTGAAATGGATGCTTTGTCATAATGTTTAAGGATAAAATTAGTAATCACTCTTTTCTTTTCTGCCTTACCCTTCTCTTTGCTCCTTTTTTACCCCAAGATCACTTTAGTTTTAGTTTCATTATAAATATCCATTTATATTAGTCTATAGCCTAAATATAGAGCATAATTCACTAAGAATTAGCATAGATTCATACCAATTCATAAATAATGGACCAAGGTGGCTCCCAACCACCAAAATATATAAATATTGTGGAACAATTTATCTTGCTCTGCTGCTATTTCACCACAGGGAACTAGATTACCAAAACCTATAGCTCATGTCATGGAGTTTCAAATTATAAAATGAGAAGTTTTATTTAAACACTAAGATCACCTATGGTTCATTTATAAGCATGAACAAGTTAGTGGATAGAAGGTCAGTTTCAAGACCTAATGTGTCTTTTATTTCAAGGCCTAGAGAGCATAGAGAGATGATGGCCAAATGGAGTTTCAAGATCAATTTTCAAGGAAATTTTAGGTATGTGAGAATTAAAAAAAATGTTTCATGTTATTTCAAGTATGTTGACTGAGTTTTTAATCAAAATTTGATGTATAAGGCATGAAAAAGTATTTTTAGGTCTCGCGATTACATATAATGAAGGGTTCTCAACCCAAGAAGAACTTTCAAGTGTTTATTTTTATGTGTAACATTTAATGAGAACCTAATATATTCATGGTAGATGGGGAAGGGTCCAATATCAAGGTTTCAAGCATTAGTTTTTGGAATCAAGGGATTAGCTTTATCAATGATTGTTAAGATTGGAAGATGGTTTTAACCCTCAAAGAACTCTAATAGTGACCTGATATGAAAAAAAGTTTCTCTAAAGTGATAAAAATGGATTGGTATGGCTAGTTAAGTGATTTTAGGCTGTATTCAACTCTTCCAGACACCTCTAATCATGATTTATTTGTTAGGTGAGTGAGTGGGTCCTAAAAGAAAGGCCTTATTTCTCAAAGATTTGTTGTAGCAATCAAAGCTGACCAAGTCAAAGTTAATAAATAGATGGAGGAAAAATATTAAGACTTTTATTTGATGTCCATGGTGGTTTTTTATCATGTTAATTCCCTTAGGTATACTTAAATGATCATAAAAGTTGACTAGTCGCTAACATACCTAATGGTGTAGATAGTGAGAAAACTAGGTAGAAGTGAGAAGTTGATTAGGTATGTGTTATCATAGATTAGGGATGAGTAAAAGAACATGGATATATTTATTGATATGTTTAATAAATGTTCCTATTAGATATATGCTTTTGAGGTCAGTGGATATGATGAAAATGTTGCTCATAAGTTGACCTATCTAGTGTAGATGAGATAGTGAAGGTGCAAGTTCATGAGATTGGTATGCAGGACCAATATTATCATTTGAATATATATATATATATATATATATATATATATATATATATATATATATATATATATATATATATATATATGGTATAATGGTATCATAATATAATCCAAATTCATTATAAAACTCTGAAAGTGATCATACAGGTGTTATAAGTAATTAACACCATGACTTTGTTTGAAGGTAAACTGGCAAATCTAGGTACTTAAGTTGCAATGATGAGTTGGAGGCTCTTTTCTATAAGATGAATTATGTAATTCACATGGTTTTTTTATTTTTTAATTTTATGACCTATCCATTATTTTTATAATCTTTTAAGTTAGTATAAGAGGTTCAAACATTGAAGCCAAAATGGCTTGTCTATATGAGTAAGGACTTGTTAGGGTGTGGAGCTAAAAGCTTCACCAAGGAGCATACTAAAATAGTTTCAGGTTTACACAGTCACCAGGGTTAGTCAGAGTGACCGATGTTGATCAGGAGCAGTTAGAGGAATGCCAGCGTCGGCAAAGGATCGGCCGACGACGGTCACATGTAGACTGGCAGGAACCAGCGTCGGTTACCTGCGCGTCCAGAATGCTATTTCTGAGGACAGAAGCGACTGTTTGCATGATGAGTTTAAGCCTTAGTCTTAAGTTCACATTTCTATTATTATCAAGATTGTTTTTAGAGCCCTTGTTCAAGAGGCTTAACTGTTTGTTGTAAGAGCATGCTCAAGTTTCCTAATTCTATATGTAGGAAAGATCTTCTTAGCTTAGGAAGTTGAATTGTATGAGTAGAACATTGTGAATGTTTGAAGGACAGTACAGAGTTGAATCAATCCAGGTTGTTGGAATTGATTGTACTTGAGAGAGAGAGAGCTCTTAAGGAATAGAGATCTAGTGAGAGATCTTGTGCATTTGAGAGAGGTGTGGAAGAAAGAAGTTTCTTCAATTGTATTCCTTTTGTAAAGAGTTTTAATACAAGTTTTTAGGGTGGTTTCTTGTATCTCTTGTTCTGTGCTATTTATCATTCTAGTTACTTATCTATCTGATTTATTTCCATATTTATTGCTTTCACAAGTGTAATCATTGTTGGTTGATCCCCAACAAGTGGTATCAGAGCTTAGGTTCACTAATAGGTGGTTCAGATCTGTGTAGTGTGTTTGGATTACAGGTTGCTCACAGGGGTTTCTGCAGGGATTTCTGTTTGAGTGGGAGAAGCAATGGCAGAAGAAAGTAAATTGAGAATGGAAAAGTTTAATGGCAAGAACTATCAACATTGGAGAATGCAGATAGAGGACTATCTGTATCAGAAAGATCTTTACTTACCGTTAGGTGGGATTGCAAAGAAGCCCAAGGATATGGAGGATGAAGAATGGGAAGTTCTTGACAGAAAGGCTTTGGGGTCTATAAGACTGAGTCTAGCATCCACTGTGATATCTAATTTATCACAGGCAAAAACAATAGTAGAGTTAATGACTACATTGGCAAATTTGTATGAAAAACCCTTCGCTTCTAATAAGGTATATCTTATGAAGCAGTTATTTAATTTGCATATGCAAGAAGGTGGATCTGTATCTAATCACCTGAATAATTTCCATGGAATTGTTAATCAGTTAAGTTCAGTCAATATCATATTTGATGATGAAATAAAAGCTCTTTTAATATTATGTTCTTTGCCTAAAAGCTGGCATGGCTTGGTAATGGCAGTTTCTAATACTGCTTCTGCTTCGAATATTTTAAAAGTAGAGGATGTTGTTAGTGTTATCTTGAATGAGGAAATTCGCAGGAAAAGCACAGAAGAGACATCTAGGAATGCTTTAAATCTTGAGAGCAGGGGAAGGCAAAAAGAAAGGAGCAAGAGGAGATCAAGATCTAAATCTAAGGGAAGAGGCAGATCCAAATCTAGAAATGGCAGAAGGCCACAATGTTGGAACTGTGGAAAGTTGGGGCACATAAGCAGAGATTGTTGGTCAAAGCCTAAGGAGGACAATCAACACGAAGGAAAGGAAGAGGCAAAGGTTGCAGGTATTACACAAGATGCTCTAATTTTCTCTTTGCATAATAATATAGAATCTTGGGTATTAGATTCTGGTGCATCTTTCCATGCTACCCCTAACAGAGAATATTTCAGTGACTATATCCATGGAGATTTTGGAATAGTGTACTTAGGGGATGATGAGCATTGTAAGATTATTGGCAAAGGTAAAGTGCAGCTGAAGATGCAGAATGGCAACACATGGGTGTTGAGAGATGTGATGCATGTTCCTAGCTTGAAGAGAAATTTGATTTCTGCAGGAAAGCTAGGGGATGAGGGTTGTACAGTAACTCTCACAGAAGAATCTTGGAAGGTGACCAAGGGTGCACTTGTTATGGCAAGAGGTAAGAGAGAAGGCACTCTCTATTTGTGTAATTATGTTACTAACAAATCTCCTTCTATATTATCTACTTCAGATGTGGATGCTAAATTGTGGCACTCAAGGCTTGGCCACATGAGTGAGAAGGGGATGTCAATTCTTAAGTCTAAAGGTATGCTTTCAGATTTGAAAAGTATGGATCTAGAATTTTGTGAGCATTGTGTATTTGGAAAATAGAAAAAGGTTAGTTTTCTCAAGACTGGGTCTACTAAGAAAAGGCATAAGTTGCAGCTTGTTCACACAGACGTGTGGGGACCGGCTTAGGTAGCCTCTATTGGAGGATCATGGTACTATGTTACGTTCATAGATGATGCTACAAGAAAGGTATGGATCTACTGTAAAAAGAAATCTGATGTTTTTGAGACTTTTAAGATTTGGAAAGCTATGGTTGAGAATGAAATAGCCAGAAGATTAAAGTGCTTGAGATCCGATAATGGCGGTGAGTTCTGTAGTCTTAAGTTTAACTGGTATTGTTACACTCACAGAATCTGTAGGCAAAGGACGGTTCCAAGGACACCTCAGTAGAATGGAATTGCTGAAAGGATGAACAGAACAATCATGGAGCGTGCAAGATGTATGAGATTGCAGGCTGGGTTGCCCTTAGAGTTCTGGGCAGAAGCTGTTGACACCACAGTGTACCTGATTAATAGAGGTCCCTCTACAGATCTAGATGGTGGAATTCTAGAAGAGGCATGGACAGGTAAAAAGGTAGATCTCTCATATCTCAAAGTTTTTGGTTGTGAAGCCTTTGTGCACGTAGATAAGGAAAATAGAAAGAAGCTTGATGCTAAGTCTATGAGGTGCACGTTTATTGGCTATGGCTCAGATGATTTTGGTTTCAGATTTTGGAATCTAGGAACTAACAAGGTAATTAGGAGTCGTGATGTTGTTTTCAATGAAAGAGTGATGTATAGTGATCAGATGAGAAAGCTGAATCAGTCTAGGCAGAGCAATGGTGAATTGGACGAAGTGATGGTCCAAAATGAGCTCGTAGGAAAAAGAAATAATCACTTATAGGAAAACACAGAGACTGATGTCAGCAGGTTAGGAACCGACGTCGGCAGTACAGAAACTGATGTCAGTCACACAGAGACCGATGTCGGTAGAACAGGCACCGACATCAGCCAGGAAGAATTGGCATCGGCCAGTAACAGGTCTACAGGTGGCCGAGGTCGGTCATTGTCAGAGAATTTGGGTGGAAAGCGTGTTGAAAATTAGTCTAAGACACCCATCAGGAGGTCAAAAAGGGTAAGTAAGCCTCCAATTAGATATTCTCCTTCTTTATACTATTTATTGCTAACTGATGGTGGAGAACCAGAGAGTTTTGAAGAAGCATTACAGGTGGAGTCCAGGAGTAAGTGGGAGCGTGGCATGGTTGAGGAGATGGAGTCCTTGAGAGAGAACCAAACATGGGATTTGGTTGAGTTGCCAGCTGGTAAGAGAACACTGAAGAACAGATGGACCTACAGGTTGAAGGAAGGGGAGGATGGATAGATTAGATATAAGGCCAGGTTAGTGGTAAAAGGATTTTCACAAAAACCAGGTATTGACTTTGGTGAGATTTTTTCTCCTGTTGTTAAGATGACTTCTATAAGGGTTGTATTGTCTTTGGTTGCTTTTGAGGATTTGCATCTTGAGCAGCTAGATGTTAAGACAGCATTTCTTCATGGATATTTGGATGAGGAAATATACATGGAACAGCCAGAAGGATTTGAGGTCAAGGGTAAGGAGAAGTTAGTGTGCAAGTTGAAGAAAAGCTTGTATGGCCTCAAGCAAGCTCCTAGACAATGGTATTTGAAATTTGACAGGTTTATGACTGAGCATGGCTATAGTAGGTGTCAATCTGACCATTGTGTATATTTTAAGAGATTTGATAATGGTAGATATATTATTCTATTGTTGTATGTAGATGATATGCTGGTTGCAGGATCACACATGCAGGATATCTCTGAGCATAAGGTGAAATTAGCTCAAATGTTTGCTATGAAGGATTTGGGAGAAGCTAAGAAAATCCTTGTCATGAGCATTAAGAGAGACAAGAAAAATCACAGGTTGATATTGTCTCAAGAAGATTATGTGGACAAGGTGTTGAAACGGTTCAATATGCAGGATGCTAAACCGATAAGCACACCTTTGGCTGGATATTTTAAGTTGAGTAAAGAACAATGTCCTAATTCACATGATGAGGTAGAGTACATGAGTAAGGTTCCATATTCTTCCACTGTAGGGAGTTTGATGTATGCAATGGTGTGTACTAGACCGGATATTGCCCAAGCAGTGGGAGTTGTAAGTATATGGCCAATCTAGGAAAGGTACACTGGAAAGCAGTTCAGTGGATCCTTAGATATCTGAGAGGAACTAGCAGTAGACACTTGTGCTATGGAGGTTTAGATACTTCTCTACATGGTTATGTAGATTCAGATATGGTAGGTGATTTGGATGGTAGGAGGAGCACCACAGGTTATGTTTTTACTGTAGGTGGAATGGTGGTTAGCTGGATATCTAAGTTGTAGAAGGTTGTTGCCTTGTCAACTATAGAAGCAGAGTATATTGCAGCCACAGAAGTTAGCAAGGAGATGATATGGATGACACGGTTCATGGAAGAGCTTGGAAGGGAGCATGGGAGTTTTAGATTGTATAGTGATAGTCAGAGTGCAATCCATTTGGCTAAGAATTCAGCCTTTCATTCAAGAACCAAGCACATACAGCTAAGGTACCACTTCATACGGCAGGTATTGGAAGATGGTGAGTTGAAGCTGGAGAAGATCCATACAGATAGGAATCCTGCTAATATGTTAATAAAGCCAGTTACTAAGGAGAAGTTGAATCTTCATTCAACTTCTGTTGGTCTTCATGATTGAGTTGAAGATGGAGGAGCTAGAAGATGTTGTTGTACAGGTACTGGTGCAGCTGTTTATCTCCAAGTGGGAGATTGTTAGGGTGTGGAGCTAAAAGCTTCACCAAGGAGCATACTAAAATAGCTTTGGGTTTACACAGTCACCGGCATCGGTCAGAGCGACCGACGTCGGTCAGGAGCAGTTAGAGGAACACCAGCATTGGTAGAGGATCGGCCGACGACGGTCACATGCAGACTGGCAGGAACCGGTGTCGGTTACCTGCGCGTCTAGAATGCTATTTCCAAGGATAGAGGCGAGTGTTTGCATGATGAGTTTAAGCCTTAGTCTTAAGTTTGCATTTCTATTATTAGCAAGATTGTTTTTAGAGCCCTTGTTCAAGAGGCTTAACTGTTTGTTGTAAGAGCATGCTCAAGTTTCCTAATTCTATATGTAGGAAAGATCTTCTTAGCTTAGGAAGTTGAATTGTATGAGTAGAACATTGTGAATGTTTGAAGGACAGTACAGAGTTGAATCAATCTAGGTTGTTGGAATTGATTTTACTTGAGAGAGAGAGAGCTCTTAAGGAATAGAGATCTAGTGAGAGATCTTGTGCATCTGAGAGAGGTGTGGAAGAAAGAAGTTTCTTCAATTGTATTCCTTTTGTAAAGAGTTTTAATACAAGTTTTCAGGGTGGTTTCTTGTATCTCTTGTTCTGTGCTATTTATCATTCTAGTTACTTATCTATCTGATTTATTTCCGCGTTTATTGCTTTCACAAGTGTAATCATTGTTGGTTGATCCCCAATAGGACTATGAGAGAGAAGGCCAACAAATTGGTCTGCAAGACCAATATTTGGAATTATACCTTATGATATTTTTAATTTATATTGATATAGATATGTCAAATAATCTATTTAATATGTCAAAGGTCATACTAAGTATTATTTCAAGTGTTAAAGATCAAGTTTCTATGACTTTGTTTTGAGGTTAGTTGGCAGTTCTAAGTGGGTGACTTGCAGAGAAGGGATTGAGTACTTTTACCATGAGATGTAAAGTATAAATATTATACTGATGTCCTTGAGGTCATATAGATTTTTTATCTGTTAATTTTTTCCATTTTTTTTTTAAAATTATGTTTTTACTTCAGTTGTTTAAAATAGACTTTATGAGTATGCAAAAGCCTATTATGAACAATACTAATGATGTGCTCTAAGTAGTGGTTTGATTTAAAAGGTGTTATGAAGCCTAGATTAAATTATAAAATATTTATTTACATTTTTATGATATTTTACTGTTGTGGGTGTAGTTTTGAAGTGTTCCAAGGAAGACAAAGTGTAACATGTCCTAGAACAGACCTAATGGAATCAGGTCTCCATGAGACCTAAAGGTGAGATAAGGCCCATTTGAGGTAATTCAAACCTAAATGGACTAAAATAAAATTTTATCCATGTCTATGAGATGTCCTAATATCCATTTCATGGAAAAACTAATAGGGTAAGTGTATTTGGTTGACTAAGAAGGATATGGAACAAGAGACTTGTATAAATACTAGGAAAATTTAGGCCTATTTGAATGTGTAGAGTGTAAGCAAATGAAAATGGAATATTGGTAATTAGAGTCTTATATACCATAATATGTGTGTATAGTAACTATTATGAATTTTTTAAATGTTTTTTGTATATGAGAATTTAGGTCATTTAACCTAATCAAGTCAAGAAGAGCGTTAGTTGAGCGAAGAAGGCTAGAAGATAGCTTGAGAGGGCTAAGACTATGAGGAGTTATAGAAGTGATCATCAAAAATTGGTTGAGAAATAGGGTGTCCTAAAGGTTATTAAATATATTAGGTGGCTAAGTTAGTTATGATTCATCTAGGGGGTTGGTGCCTCCTTGTAAGTGGGTGCTTACTAAAGCCTAGTTGAGCTGGTGCTTAGCTAGTTAGGGTTGGTGCTTCATGTGAAGTGGATACTTCACTAAATTTGATGTTTAACTTATAGGAATATAGTTTATTTACATATATTAGTGGTTTTTCTTCTCCTTGAGGTTTTTTGACATATATTGTGTGTTGAATTGTGCATTTTTATTTCATGCTTGTATAATTGATTGCTTATGCATTATTTGATCTATATGTTGATGATTGATTAAGTGGAATTGATAAGAAAGTTTTTAAGAATGATTCACCCCCCAGTCATTCTACTTCCAAAACTTGGTATTAGATATTTCTCCTTTGAATTAGGTATAAAAACCTAAATGAGATCCTAAAAGAAAAGATGGCTAGTCAACAAGCTCAAGGTGGTTTCTCTACCAGTAAGAATCCATTTTTAAGTGGATAAAACTATAAGTTTTTGAATTTTAGGATGAATATATATTTTATGTCTCAAGGTCATGATATTTTATAATTAGTTATGGATGGTTATAGTGCTCCTCATATTCTACCAATTGATGCAACATGTAAAAAGGCTAGTGAAAACAACTCCAAGGCAATGAATGCCATTCTTTATGGCCCATCAGAGGTAGATCATGTGAAGGTAATGCACTATGTATCCTCAAAATATATATGGGATAAATTAAATACCATTTATGAAGGATACATAAAGGTGAATATGGCCAAGTTGCATACCCACTAAAGATAGTTTGAAAGTCTAAATATAAGTGAAGATGAAACCATTGAATCCTACTTATTGAAGGTTGATTAAGTTGTCAATGTCATTGGATGATTAGGAGAAGAGATGAAATAATCTACAGCTATTCAAAAATTGTTGATATCACTAAATTGTAAGTTTAACTCTAAGGTATCTATAGTAGAAGAGATGAAATATTTGGACAAGTTAAATATGGATGGGCTTCATGGCATATTAACTACCTATGAGATGAGAATAATTGAAGGAAGATCTCCTAATAATGAAGATGCTTTAAAATTTGAAAACAAGTTAAAAGTTAAGAAGGTCAAGGATGAATAATGTTCAAATTTTGATGATGGTCAACTCATAGCCATGTCTTCAAGAAAGTTAAGGTTTGGATCAGGTAAATACAAGAGTAAATTACCCTTCAATTGTTTCAACTATGGTAAGATTAGTCACTTTACATCTAAGTGTCCTAATAAGGATAAGAATAATCATGAATACCATGATGAACATCATGGAGATGAAAAGAAGGCCTATAAGACTAACAAAAAAAAGGAGTTCCTGAAGTATGAAGGTAGGAAAGGAACATCAAAGAACAAGATAAGCTTCTACACTAAATAAGATAACTCTTCTAATGTAAGTGACTCAAGTGACTATGATAGTGATGATGGTAGTAATAAACCTAAACATGACAATAATGAAAACTTATTTATGGCCATAGAATTAGACAGTGAGGGTTGCTCAAATGGGAAAGGCCTTATGACTGATGTAAAATCAGATGAAGAAGAAGTTGAAGTGAAATTTGAGGCAAAATTGGTATGCCCTAGAGGAATTTAAGTTTAAAAGGAGAAAGAATCACAAACTAAGATCATTAGTTAAGGACTATGAGGATTAGATTGTCTTGTTTGAGGAGAAAGTGAGTAACACTTCCAAGGATTATGATGAAATCATCAATCAAATTAAATCATAGATGGAGATAGTCAATCCAAACCTAAAGGCTAAAGAGGAAAAATGGATCAAGCATGAAACTAAAGTAGAAACCTTAAAATCTAAGTTGAATCAAGCATCTAGTAAGGTAAGGACCTTTGTGAAGTTTGAAAATAACATTAAGGCTCTAGATGATATCTTGAATAGTTAAAAATATAAAAGTGACAAGACAAGTCTTGGTTTCAGAGAATATCAAAAGGTAGTAGCTCAATTCAAAGAGAAGGCTATTGAAGATAAGAAGGTCAAAATTAAAGTAGATATCAAATACCCTAATTTTATAAGGTGTGATAGTTCATTCAATGGTTACTATTTTATATGTATTCAATTTGGTCATAGAGCAAGAGAGTGTGGAAGACCCCTCAATAGTGGATATACATGGGACTATAGAAGGAATAAAAATTCACATCATTCAAATGGTATGTATAAAATGGTTTTATACAAGTTTCATAATGTAGGAAAAATTCAATGATTATATTGTAACAGAGTTAGAAAGCCATCAAGTTGAAAAATTAGGTTTGAAAACCCTAGAGTACAAGAAACAAGGTAAATGAATGTATGGAAACCAAATATAGAAAAGATGGATCATGATCAGTGTGCAAGCTCAAGTGGACTATTTTTTGTGATATAACATACTTCAGATATAAAATTAAATTAGGAATGTTTTCTATTTGCTCATATTGATGATCAAATGGATGATGAAGAGATCAAGCCTAAAAGGATATTGAAGTACATTTAGTCTTGTGAGAGCATGGATATCTAGGAATATCTTAAACTAGTGTTTCTTTAGTTCCCTATGAAAAGGGGTGACTCAATTAGGCATCATGAAGTCAATCTATAGTTAGTAGAAGCATGATGGATGCTTGGTTTGAGGGTTAGCTATTGAGATTATTGACTGAGCTTGATGTATATTGAGAAGTGGACTTGTGTTCTAAGTTCATCTGAAGGAGGTATGCATGGAGTAAGGGGGAACATATTCTTGTGATACATCATAGCCTATGTTACAATAAGGTATGATTACATATGGTAGTTTGTTGAAGACCCTTTATCATTAATGTCAAAGGGGGTGAAAGTTCAAGAAGGGAGTTTTACTAGACTAGGGGAGATGACAATGATTAGATTGAAGAATGTTTTACCATCAATGATAAATGGGGAGTTTGTTGAGAAGTGTTGTCATTGATGTCAAGGTGCATATAGTGAATATGCATGATGAGTGGTCTATAAGAAATGATCTTGTGTGTCTGATGAGATAAGGTATCCATATGACAAGAGATAATTTGAAGGAAACCTAATGTCTCTATATTGAGAGATAATTTGAAGGCAACCTAATGATTCTTTTGATGTTGATGTCAAGATTTAGGTTAAGGTAAGCATGTTTTGAGAACAAGGTGTCTTGAGAAGCTCAATCATAATAAGTATAGTCATATCATGAGCATGTGCATGATGAGAATGAAGAAGTATGTGCAAAGGTATGATATTATCTAATTAGCATGAAATTAATGTGATCAAGGTTTATAAGCATCAAGTAATTTTTCACGATCAATTTTAAAGCTTCAAAGTGCTTGAGAAGCCTAGTCATGGCATTGGTCATTGCATGAAGAAACCTTGTGAGAAGGTATGAGCTTAGAACCCTAATGATATAGATGTACTTAGACATATGTGTATTTATGATGATTATTGATCATTCATATGAGGCATTGAAATACTCATTAAAGTCTCAGAGTGAGCCTACACGTGTAGGACCAACAAACCTAGCATGCAACTAGACTAGTTCTAGACCCTGTCTAACCTAGTAAGGTGTCATGAGGTATTATAAAGACATATTAACAATGTATGGCAATGGTTAATCATGGTAATAGTTTTTATGACATGTATATAAGGTGTTTATAACTTGGTCAGTGACTAGAAGGTTAGTTTCAAGACCTAATATGTCTTACAAGTCAAGGCCTAGAGAGCAAAGAGAGGGATGATGGCAAGATGGGGTATCACGATCATTTTCTAGGTAATTATAAGCATAGTTATCTTTGTGAAAAAATAATCTAAGTGATTATATTAATGGAATTATATATATCATGAAGGAAAGATTAAAAAAGAGATGAGCATATGAGTTTATTCATTATCATGCCTGGTCTATATGATCCAAATTTTAGAACAAGTGAATGAGCAAAGCAAAAGATATTAAGGTACAAATTTAGCCGTCTAGTCATATTAATATGGTCCCCATACTTTGTGAAATATAAACAAGGTAAAGTTTAATATTTTTATAAGATCTAATGGTGAGCACTTAATCATACATTGAATATCTAATGATTCACAGTAAAGTTAATATGTCAAAGGTACCTATGAGTGAATGTGCTAGTGACAAGTGTAATAATTATTGACCTTGAGTAGTAAATATATGGTGTGGTTCAAATTAAAAGATTCAATGATCAATATGAGGATTATAAGTGACTCAATAGTGAGAATTGATAGTAATATACAAAATCCATGTGCTAATTCCAAGTGTCACATTTTTGAGTGCTCATCAAAGATAAAGATCGAACTTATCATAAGATCAAATGACGAGTAGATGATCATGAAATGAACATATAATAAAGCATGTGGACTAAATATGATTAAGTGATCGATATTTAACAAAATAGAGGTGATTTAAATATCATGCTATTTTAAATATCTAATGACATGTGGGATATCAGATCAAAGGATCTAACGGATGCATTTTAAAGTTGAATCATTAAAGCCCAAAAGCATACAAATATCTAACAAATCACATGAATCTATTAGAGATTTATCTAATGGATGCATTTTAAATTTGAGAATATTTAATGAAGACCATCAAAATATGGTGCCAAACTTAAGATCAATGGTTAGTATTTAAAGATATGATCATCCCAATAATCAAGTGGAGGAACTTACAATTGTGTCATGATATGTGTGTGTGTGTGTGTGTCATCTACGATATAGAAAAAGCTATTGGAGATATTTATATTTCTATTAAGTAGAGTCAAATTGAAAGAGAGAGAGGTAAAAAGAAAGAGGGATATGAAGTGTGTTGAATATAGATATACATAGAGACATAGAGATAGAGAGGGAAGAGAATAGAAGAGAATGGAAGAGAAGAGAGATGAAATGTAGAGCATGAACAATTATAGATCAGACCTACAATAGATAATATAGAATTGGATTCATTTATGAATCTATAATTTAATCTAAAGTTTTACTCCTTAATTGAATATGATAGGTAGGTGCCATCAGATAAGCTGAGTTGGTGCTCAGTTGGGGAGTGGGTGTTTTCTTAGATTATGTGCTCTTAAATCAGGGGATTAGTGTCTTCTTAGGGTTGGTTCCCTTAAACATTGTAAATAGTGAGGTTCTTTATTATAAGGCTAGATTAGAACAATATATTCTAGTAGCTATTCTCATGGTGGTTTTTCCCATATTGGGTTTTTCACAATATATCTAGTGTTGTGTCTATTCATGTGTACGTGATCTCTTCATATAGTTTTAATCTACATTAAAAGGTTTAAAAAGGACTAAGTTAATCAATATACTAATTCACCCACCCCTCTAAGTATATAGTTGTGTTACAATAATTGCTATCAGATCCTTGGTTCCTTAGAAAAATCTTAATTAGCTTAGGTAGATTGTGGATAGTATACACAAATGACTAGTTAAGAAGGCTCTTACTCAAACAAAGCACCTCTCTTTAATATATCAAACTATGAATTTTAGAGCATTAGAATGGAAGCATATTTATCCTCATTAGGGTTTGATGTATGGATGTCTATTGTAAATGAATACACAGTCCTTGTTATAACTCTTACTGATTAGGCTTCAAAGAAGGCATATGAGAGTAATGCTAAGGCAAATAATGTTATCCTTTATGAATTATCCAATTCAGATTTTGTAAAAGTGATGCATTTTCAAGATATACAAGATATCTATAAAAAATTAAATATCATGTATGAAGGTGATGACAAGGTAAAACAAGCCAAACTACAAACATTCAAAGGTAAGTTTGAAAGCCTCAAAATGAATAAAGAAGAGAAAATTATAGACTACCTCATCAAGGTATATGAAATATTCAATGTAATTAGAGGCTTTGGATAAGAGATGAAATATCCGGCCATTATCAAAAAGGTCCTAAGATATCTACCATTAAGTATGACTCAAAAATTTATACAATAGAGGAAACAAGATATATGGATAAATTCACTATTGATGAGTTGCATGGAACCTTCACAACATATGAGATGAGAATGGGAGAGATAGATACTTTAAAAAGAGAAGATGCATTCAAATCATCCAAAGTAGTGAAGGTAGAAACACCTACATTTAGATATGAGGAGACTGATGAAGAAGAAGCCAACTTTGTTAGAAGATTGAGAAGAGGGTCTAGAAAGTACAAAGGTAAGTTACCCTTTAAATGCTTTAGCTATTGTAAAGTATGGGATTTTACTACTAAATGCCCTTATAATAAAAAGGATAACTCTGAGCAAGAATAAAGTAGTAAAAAGCTGAAACCCCACTATTCCAAGAAGAATAACTTCTTCAAAAATAAGAAAGGTTTGTACATGAAAAAGATAGTGATTCATTGGATGATAGTGATAGTTATGATGATGACCATGATTGTGTCTTTATGTCTAAGGAAAGGAAGTCCTATTCATGACAATAGGATCATATTCTCTGGATCAAGAAGAAGTTAAAGAATTAGATGATGAAGAAGAAGTAGATCTAGAATGTTAACTCCTCTATGCTTTAGAGGAAATTAATAAGCTGAGAAAAGAGAGCTCAAAATAGAAGAAACTTGGATAAAATAAAATTGATAAAATGTTTAAAATTCTTGAAAAATATGATCAGATGGTGGTTATCCTAAATACACAAGTTAAAGAGGCTAAAAGAATAGAATATGTAGTCAAACTTGAACTACAATCTAAATCTAATGAGTGCATGAATTTAGATGTAGATATATTGGATTTGAGAAAAGAGTTTGAGAAAGATAAAGATCAAATATACAAAGGTCTAAATCTGAAATGAGGATAAAATATTCTTGATTATTTGATCAACTCTCAAAATCCTTCAAAAGAAATATGTAGTCTTGGTTATGAAAAAAAAGTTACATAACTAGTACATTTACTAATCTATATGATAAATTCAAAGCAAAAGGAGAACTAAAAGTAAAGAAATAGAAAGATTTCAAGGATAAAAAGAAAGACTCAAGAAAAAATAATGTGAAGAAAGCTAAAAATAATCTTGAAGAAAAGAATAAAACAAAGGTAGTTGATGTAGATGGATACACAAAAGTGAGAGACTTGAAGAAGTCAGAGTTTAGAAGAGCTTCTCATAGTACATAAAAAAATGTGATGACCAAGTTTTACTCATAGTTATATGGTTATTATTATACCTATAATTATTTTGATCATAGGGCTATTGATTGCATATTTGTACCTAAAAGGATAAAATAAATATAAGCAAAAATTCATTTGTTCCCTTGTTAGATACAAATGTAATATGATATAATTGCAATAATTTTGGTCACATAGCTAAACAATGTATAATAAACTTTATAAGACCAAAAACACAAAGTAAGAAGAAAGGCATGCCTCCAAATGTCAAAAAAGGTTAACAAGTCTTTGAAATAGAGAAAATTAATCCAAACAAAAAACCCAAGGATGTGTGGAAAGTGAAAGATCAATCTATGATTGCTCAAACTACACTCCATGCCAAGGAGTAGAATTTGTGGGTAATAGATAGTGGTTGCTTAAAATATATGATTGGTGGTAAAAAAAAGTTCATAAAATTAATCAAATGTAAGGAAGGATTTTTCAACTTGGGAGATAACACTATAGTAAAGATCAGAGGTAAATAAACCTTGAACATAGATGGAAAACTTCCTAGACATGATGTCCTTTATGTTGAAGGATTGACGCATAATATGCTAAGTGTCAACCAAATATGTGAAAATGGATATAAGGTCAAATTTAATGCAAAATTATATAAGTTATATAGATCTATAAGACTAGTTGTATAAGGGAAAAGAATTGAAAGCAATATCTATAATCTTGTTGAAGTGAATAGTAATAACTACCTGATAGGAAAGATTTATGAGATTTGGTTATGGCATAGAAGAATGGGTCATGTCAAATTTGATAAATTAGTCAAATTAAAATCAAATAAGTGTGTTAGACACATTCCTAAGATAACCAAACCTATAGACACTACTTGTAAGGAATGTCAACTAGGCAAGCAGAAGAGGGTCAAATTTCAAACAAAGGAGTATACAACTACAAAGCCTCTAGAATTAGTTTGTACTGATCTTTATGGTCCTAATAAGACAAGAGGATATAAAGGAGAAAGATACTTCATGTTATTTTTAGATTATTACTCAAGAATGACATGGGTAACCTTTTTGAGGATATGTCATAGGCATTTGAGAGATTCAAGATATTTAGGGCCATGATGGAGAATGAGATTGGAAACAAAATCAAATGCTTAAGATCTGATAAAGGTGGCAAATTCACCTCAACTGAGTTCATAGAGTATTATGAAAAGCACTGAATCAAAAGGCATTACTCTACAACAAGCACTCCATAGTAGAATGGAGTTGTTGAAATAAAGAATAGGATATTCAAGGAGATGGTCAGAATAATGTTAAAAGAGGCCAAGTTACTTGATGGATATTGGAGAGAAGTATTCCAAAAAATAATATATAGCTTGGATGGATTTTAAATAAGGGTTAATAGTGACAAAAATCCCTATGAACTATGGTATGGAAAACTTGCCTCTATGAAGTATTTTAGAGTGTGTGGAAGCAAATACTACATCAGGAGAAAAGAGGATAAATTAGGAAGCTTTAAATCAAGATGTGATGAAGGAATATTTCTTGATTATTCCACCCAAAGCAAATCCTACATATGTTAAAACAAACTTCTACACAAGACTGTAGAGAGCATCAATGTCAAAGTTGGAGAAGGCTTGAAACATGTTAAACCTAAAAAATAAATCAATAATGAAGAATTAGATCATGAAAATGAAGTAGCTAATGAAGAGCATGAGGAAATTAATGAAAAGGCACCTACAATATTTTTTCAAAAGGATCATACTATAGAGAAGATAATTGGAAATAAGAATGAAGGAGTTTAGACAAGGAGAAGAGTTGCACAAAACAAGGAATAAGTAAGTTCTTCTCTAATGTTTGAAATTGAGCCTAAGAGCTATGTTGAAGCCAACAAGGATGAGAATTAGATAAAATCCATGGAAGAATAAATAATCCAAATGGAATAGAACAAAACTTGTCAATTAGTTCCAAAACCTTCAAACAAGAATATAATACATACAAAATGGGTCTTTAGAAACAAGATCAATGAGGATGGAACTATCATAAGAAATAAGACAAGATTGGTGTACAAAGGACATACACAAGTTGAAGGCATAAATTTTGATGAAACATTTTGTCTAGTTTCTAGGTTCGAATCCATAAGAATGTTTCTATTATTATTTATTTATAAGAAGTTCAGAGTCTACCAAATGGATGTTAAGTCTACTTTCTTGAATGGGAATCTACAAAAGGAAGTTTACATAGAATAACCTAAAGGTTTCAGCTATTAGAGGAAGAAGATTATGTGTATAGACTGAAGAAATATCTCTATGGTCTAAAAGAAGCACCTAGAGCATAGTATTTAAGATTGAACCAGTACCTGTAAAAACAAAGATTTAATAAAGGATATGCATATAGTAATCTATACTTAAAATTAGAAGGTGATCATATGTTGATTATTGTTGTATATGTAGATGAAATCATTTTTATGGGTAGCAAAAAAAATGTGCAAATAATTTTATATACAAATACAAAGTGAGTTTGAGATGTCTATGCTTGGAAAACTTTATTTCTTCCTTGATCTACAAATAATACAAACTGATGAAGGGATATTCATAGCCCAAACCAAGTATGAAAAGGAAATACTCAAGAAGTTTGGAATGAAAGAAGAAAACTAGTGAGTACTACCATGATTACTGGTTTTAAGTTGAGAAAAGAGGATGAGTCCCTTGATGCAAATAATACTATGTACAGATCAATAATAGGTAGCTTGTTATACCTAACTACATTAAGACTTGATATCATACAAGCAGTGTGCACAGTTTCAAGATTTCAAGTTACTCCTAAAGAGTCACATGTCAATGTTATGAAAAAAATCTTCAAATATATCAAGATCACAATTGACTATGGCCTATGGTATCCTAAAAGTGAAAATTTCACTTTGATTGCATATATAGATGTTGATTGGGTAGGAAGTGTGGATGATAAAAGAAACACTAGTGGTGCTACATTTTTCCTTGGAAATAAAAGTATTTCATGGTTGAGAAAAAATCAAGAGTCAGTACTCTTACCACAATATAATTAGATTATGTTACAATAGTGGCATGTTTCACATAAGTCTTATGGATGAAACAAACACTCAAAGACATCAATATAGAGTACATATTACCCATCGCTATTATTTGTGATAATTCAAGTGCTATAAATATATCAAATAATCTAGTGATGCATTCAAGAACCAAACACATATCAATAAATTAACACTTCTTAAGAGAAAAGGTTAAAAACCAAGAGGTCACAATGGAGTATGTGCCAACTCAAGATCAAATTGCAGACATATTCACCAAACCTCTTCCTAAGGAACAATTTGAGTTCTAAGATAGAAGTTGGGACTGGTGGCTCATAAATCACATCACTATATATTAGTGTAGGGCATGAGTCCATGGGGAGTATCATATAAGTCTTGGTAATCCCTAGTAGAAGAGAGAAAAGGCAACCCAGGTATGCATACCTTTACAATTTTTTAATGAGTCAATGGTTATAGATTCTTGGACAAACTCCTTTATTTGATAAAGGGGGAGAAACATTTAGAAAAATATTAAGAAAGAATCCCTTTGACATTGATTTAAAAGGGGGATAAGAATTACAAATTCTCTCTACAAAAGTTTTGAAAAAAGTGTAAATGCTAAATAAGATCAGATCATGTGTCCAAGTTGACTTTAGGAAAATGTGCCATTACCTAAGGGGGAGAAATTTTAGTATGAACAACTTCAGTTCATACTCATCAAAATCTAATGTAATCAATGCCAAAAAAGGAGAATAATATTAAAAGATTAGAGCATTTATTTTTCCATCAACGATAAAGAGGGAGATTGTTAGAAAGATGATTATCATTGATGTCTAAAGGGAGATTGTTAGCATTTTAGATGTCATTGACAATCAAGGATGAATATGGTGACTAGAGGATATACAAGGGATCCTATCAGAGTTCAAGGATGATTTGAGTGCTTGATTACATGAGTGGAATTAATTTGGTTCTTTATATTGATCATCTAGACATTTTGGGTCTACAAAAAAGGTAGTTTGTTGACATCACCATTACCACATGTGGATGAGTCAGGGGGATTTAGTCATAGGGTTGCGATCACATTAGTCCCTAATTGTTATGCACCATATTTTAAGTAATGATATGAATCACAATAGAAGATATGAGGATGAAAATTTGATTACTCAAATATAATTCACTAAGTTTCCATACTTAGCCAAATTTGTAAAAGGGTTCAAGTAGAGCCAAGTAAGAATGTTGATGAGGTCAAAATTTACACACATAGAGGTGTTAAGATAAAATGATCATATGTGTTGGGGATCAACCAACAATGGATTACACTTGTGAAAGCAATAAATGCGGAAATGAATCAGATAGATAAGTAACTGAAATGATAAATAGCACAGAATAAGATATACAAGAAAACACCCTGAAAACTTGTATTAAAACTCTTTACAATAGGAATACAATTGAAGAAACTTCATTCTTCCACACCTCTCTCAGATGCACACAAGATCTCTCACTAGATCTCTATTCCACAAGAGCTCTCTCTCAAGTAAACTCAAATCTAACAACCTGGATTGATGCAACTCAGTACTGTCCTTCAAACATTCACAATGTTCTACTCTTACAATTCAACTCTCATACACCCACAATAGCTAAGAAGATCTTTCCTACATATAGAATTAGGAAACTTGAGCATGCTCTTACAACAAACAGTTGAGCCTCTTCAACAAGGGCTCTAAAAATAATATTTCCAATAATAGAGACGCGAGCTTGAGTCTACAACTCAAACTCATCATGCAAACACTCGCTTCTGTCCTCGGAAATCACTTTCTGGACACACAGGTAACCAACGTCAGTTCCTGCCTATTCGTCTGTGACCGTCGCCAGCCGACCCTACTGCCGATGTCGACGCCTCTATAACTGCAACTGATCGACGTCGGTCGCTCCTGACCAATGCCGGCATCTGTGTAGACCCAAACCTGTTTTGTATGCTCCTTGGTGAAGCTTTTAGCTCCACATCCTAACAATCTCCCACTTGGAGATAAACCAGCTGCACCAGTACCTATACAGCAACATCTTCTATCTCCTCCATCTTCAACTCAATCATGAAGACCAATAGAAGTTGAATGAAGATTTAACTTCTCCTTAGTAACCGGCTTTGTTAGCATATCAGCAGGATTCTTGTCTGTATGGATCTTCTCCAGCTTCAACTCACCATCTTCCAATACCTGCCGTATGAAGTGGTACCTTAGCTGTATGTGCTTGGTTCTTGAGTGAAAAGCTGAGTTCTTAGCCAAATGGATTGCACTCTGACTGTCACTATACAATCTGCAACTCCCATGCTCCCTTCCAAGCTCTTCCATGAACCGTGTCATCCATATCATCTCCTTGCTAGCTTCTGTAGCTGCAATATACTCTGCTTCTGTAGTTGACAAGGCTACAACCTTCTGCAACTTAGATATCCAACTAACCGCCGTTCCACCTACAGTAAAAACATAACCTGTGGTGCTCCTCCTGCCATCCAAATCACCTGCCATATCTGAATCTACATAGCCATGTAGAGAAGTATCTGAACCTCCATAGCACAAGTGTCTACTGCTGGTTCCTCTCAGATATCTAAGGATCCATTGAACTGCTTTCCAATGTTCCTTACCTGGATTAGCCATATACTTGCTTACTACTCCCACTGCTTGGGCAATATCCGATCTAGTACACACCATTGTATACATCAAACTTCCTACTGCGGAAGAATATGGAACCTTACTCATGTACTCTACCTCATCATGTGAATTAGGACATTGTTCTTTACTTAACTTAAAATGTCCAGCCAAAGGTGTGCTTACCGGTTTCACATCCTGCATATTGAACCGTTTCAACACCTTGTCCACATAATCTTCTTGAGACAGTATCAACCTGTGATTTTCTCTGTCTCTCTTAATGCTCATGCCAAGGATTTTCTTTGCTGCTCCCAAATCCTTCATAGCAAACGTTTGAGCTAATTTCACCTTAAGCTTAGAGATATCCTACATGTGAGATCCTGCAACCAGCATATCATCTACATACAACAATAGAATAATATATCTACCATTATCAAATCTCTTAAAATATACACAATGGTCAGATTGACACCTACTGTAGCCATGCTCAGTCATAAACCTGTCAAATTTCAAGTACCATTGCCTAGGAGCTTGCTTGAGGCCATACAAGCTTTTCTTCAACCTGCACACTAATTTCTCCTTACCCTTGACCTCAAAACCTTCTGGCTGTTCCATGTAAATTTCCTCATCCAAATCTCCATGAAGAAATGTTGTCTTAACATCTAACTGCTCAAGATGCAAATCCTCAAAAGCAACCAAAGACAATACAACCCTTATAGAAGTCATCTTAACAACAGGAGAAAAAATCTCACCAAAGTCAATACCTGGCTTTTATGCAAATCCTTTTACAACCAATCTGGCCTTATATCTCATCTATCCATCCTCACCTTCTTTCAACCTGTAGGTCCATCTGTTCTTCAGTGTTCTCTTACCAGCTGGCAATTCAACCAAATCCCATGTTTGGTTCTCTCTTAAGGACTCCATCTCCTCAACCATGCCACGCTCCCACTTACTCCTGGACTCCACTTGTAATGCTTCTTCAAAACTCTCTGGTTCTCCACCATCGGTTAGCAATAAATAATATAAGGAAGGAGAATATCTAATTGGAGGCTTACTTACCCTTTCAGACCTCCTGATGGGCGTCTTAGACTCGTTCTCAACACGCTGTCCACCCAAATTTTCTAACAGTGACCGACCTCAGCCACCTGTAGACCTGTTATTGGCTGACGCTGGTTCTTCCTAGCCGACGTCGGTTCCTGGTCTGCCGACATCGGTCTCTGTATGACCGACATCAGTTTCTGTACTGCCGACGCCGGTTCCTAACTTGCTGACGTCGGTCTCTGTGTTTTCTTGTAAGTGATTATTTCTTTTTCCTGCGAGCTCATTTTGGACCATAACTTCGTCCAATTCACCATTGCTCTGCCCAGATTGATCTAGCTTCCTTATCTGATCACTGTACATCACTCTTTCATTGAAAACAACATCACGGCTCCTAATTACCTTGTTAGTTCCTAGATTCCAAAATCTGAAACCAAAATCATCTGAGCCATAGCCTATAAACGTGCACCTCATATACTTAGCATCAAGCTTCTTTCTATTTTCCTTATCTATGTGCACAAAGGCTTCACAACCAAAAACTTTGAGATATGAGAGATCTACCTTTTTACCTGTCCATGCCTCTTTTGGAATTCCACCATCCAAAGCTGTAGAGGGTCCTCTGTTAATCAGGTACACTGCGGTGTCAACTGCTTCTGCCCAAAACTCTAAGGGCAACCCTACATGCAATCTCATACATCTTGCACGCTCCATGATAGTTTTGTCCATCCTTTCAGCAATACCATTCTGCTGAGGTGTCCTTGGAACCGTCCTTTGCCTTCGAATTCCATGAGTGTAACAATACCAATTAAACTTAAGACTGCATAACTCACCACCATTATCAGATCTCAAGCACTTTAATCTTCTGCCTGTTTCATTCTCAACCATGGCTTTCCAAATCTTAAAAGTCTCAAAAACATCAGATTTCTTTTTAATACAGTAGATCCATACCTTTCTTGTGGCGTCATCTATGAATGTAACATAGTACTGTGATCCACCAATAGAGGCTACCTGAGCTGGTCCCCACACGTCTGTGTGAACAAGCTACAACTTCTGCCTTTTCTTAGTAGACCCAGTCTTGAGAAAACTAACCCTTTTCTATTTTCCAAATACACAATGCTCACAAAATTCTAGATCCATACTTTTCAAATCTGAAAGCATACCTTTAGACTTAAGAATTGACATCCCCTTCTCACTCATGTGGCCAAGCCTTGAGTGCCACAATTTAGCATCCACATCTGGAGTAGATAAAACTGAAGGAGATTTGTTAGTAACACAATTACACAAATAGAGAGTACCTTCTCTCTTACCTCTGGCCATAACAAGTGCACCCTTGGTCACCTTCCAATAATCTGCTGTGAGAGTTATTGTACAACCCTCATCACCTAGCTTACCTGCAGAAATCAAATTTATCTTCAAACTAGGAACATGCATCACATCTCTCAACACCCATGTGTTTCCATTCTGCATTTTTAGTTGCACTTTACCTTTGCCAGTAATCTTACAAGGCTCATCATCCCCTAAGTACACTATTCCAAAATCTCCATGGACATAGTCACTGAAATATTCTCTGTTAGGGGTAGCATGGAAAGATGCACCAGAATCTAATACCCAAGATTCTATATTATTATGCAAAGAGAAAATAAGAGCATCCTGTGCAATACCTGCAACCTTTGTCTCTTCCTTTCCTTCGTGTTGATTCTCCTCCTTAGGCTTTGACCAGCAATCTCTGCTTATGTGCCCCAACTTTCCACAGTTCCAGCATTGTGGCCTTCTGCCATTCCTGGATTTGGATCTGCCTCTTCCCTTAGACTTAGACCTTGATCTCCTCTTGCTCTTTTCTTTTTACGTTCCCCTGCTCTCGAGATTTAAAGCGTTCCCAGATGTCTCTTCTGTGCTTTTCCTGCGAATTTCCTCATTCAAAATAACACTAACCACATCCTCTACTTTTAAAATATTCAAAGCAGAAGTAGTATTAGAAACTGCCATTACCAAGCCATGCTAGCTTTCAGGCAAAGAACATAATATTAAAAGAGCCTTTATTTCATCTTCAAATACAATATTGACAGAACTTAACTGATTAACAATACCATGGAAATCATTCAGGTGATTAGAAACAGATCCACCTTCTTGCATATGCAAATTAAATAACTGCTTCATTAAATATACCTTATTTGAAGCTGAGGGTTTTTCATACAAATTTGCTAACGTATTCATTAACTCTATCATAGTTTTTGCTTGTGACAAATTAGATATCACAGTGGAGGCCAGACTCAGTCTTATAGACCCAAGAGCCTTTCTGTCAAGAACTTCCCATTCTTCATCCTCCATGTCCTTGGGCTTCTTTGCTATCCCACCTAACGGTAAATAAAGATCCTTCTGATATAGATAGTCCTCTATCTGCATTCTCCAGTGTTGATAGTTCTTACCATTAAACTTTTCCATTCTCAACTTACTTTCTTCTGCCATTGCTTCTCCCACTCAAACAGAAATCCCTGCAGAAACCCCTGTGAGCAACCTGTAATCCAAACACACTACACAGATTTGAACCACCTGTTAGTGAACCTGAGCTCTGATACCACTTGTTGGGGATCAACCAATAATGGATTACACTTGTGAAAGCAATAAATGCGGAAATGAATCAGATAGATAAGTAACTGAAATGATAAATAGCACAGAACAAGATATACAAGAAAACACCCTGAAAACTTGTATTAAAACTCTTTACAATAGGAATACAATTGAAGAAACTTCGTTCTTCCACACCTCTCTCAGATGCACACAAGATCTCTCACTAGATCTCTATTCCACAAGAGCTCTCTCTCAAGTACACTCAAATCCAACAACCTGGATTGATGCAACTCAGTACTGTCCTTCAAACATTCACAATGTTCTACTCTTACAGTTCAACTCTCATACACCCACAATAGCTAAGAAGATCTTTCCTACATATAGAATTAGGAAACTTGAGCATGCTCTTACAACAAACAGTTGAGCCTCTTCAACAAGGGCTCTAAAAATAATATTGCCAATAATAGAGACGCGAGCTTGAGTCTACAACTCAAACTCATCATGCAAACACTCGCTTCTGTCCTCGGAAATCGCTTTCTAGACACACAGGTAACCGATGTCAGTTCCTACCTATTCGTCTGTGACCGTCACCGGCCGACCCTACTGCCGATGTCAGCGCCTCTGTAACTGCAACTGACTGACGTCGGTCGCTCCTGACCGACGCCGGCGTCTGTGTAGACCCAAACCTGTTTTGTATGCTCCTTGGTGAAGCTTTTAGCTCCACATCCTAACAATATGGTTCTATATTTTGCCTATTTTTTATGTTCTAAATCTTAGGTCACATGATTTACCATGATAAAATATATGCATGAGCAAATTTGGGCTCCTAAACATTTTGTCAATGTTTTCCCACACTTAGCCAAATTTGCAGATGGTAAGAAAAAGCTAAGTAGGAATTTTTGTGATGTCATATATTGCACATATGAAGGTTTCTATAGCATATAAATATATGTATGAAATACCCTATGTGAGAGGATATTATGCACTGACTTTGAGGTCACATGACTAAGCACAACAAAATTTATGCAAGAACAAAGTTGACCTTCTAAGAATTTCTAAGCATAGTTAGCTTTGTAGCAAAATAATCTGAGTGAGTAGATTAATGACATTATATCTAGCACATGAAAAATATTCAATAATAGATGAGCATATGGTTTTTTCATTATCATTCCTAGTTTATATGGTCTAAATTTTAGAGTAGGAAAATGAGCCAAGAAAAAGATATGAAGCTGCAAAGTTAGCCTTCCAAGGATATTGAAATGGTCCCCATACTTGGTCAAATCTTCACAAGGTAAAGTTTTAGCTTGTTATAAGATATAATGGTGAGTGATTAATCATATTTTGAATATCCAATGATGAATATAAAATTCAATATGTAAAAGATACCTACAAGTGAATGCACTAGTAATAAGTGTCATAATTATAGAGCTTGAACAATAACTCTATGGTGCGGTTCAAAGTCAAAGATTCAATTATAAATGCAAGGATGACAAGTGCCTCAATAATGAGATCTGATAGAAATGTGTAGAAGGAATATACTAATGCCAAGTGTCACATTCTTAGGAGTTCAGCAGAGATAAATATCAATCTTGTTAGAAGATCGAATGATGAGCAGATGATCATGTAATGAAGATCTAATGGAATATGTGGAGTCAATGACATTAAGTTATTGATATTTAATGAGACAAAGGTGAGTTAAAGATCATGTTAGTTTGAAGATCTAATGGTACATAGGAACTCAAATCAAAGGATCTAATGGATGCATTTTAAAGTTGGATCATTAAATATTTGAAGCATACAAAGATCCAATAGAGCGAGTGAACCTATTAGAGATTGATCTAATGGATGCATTTTAAAGTTGAGTAGATTGAATGGAGACCATTAGATCATGGTGAAAAACTTAAGATCAATGGTTAGTATTTAAATATATGATCATCCCAATGGTCAAGCATAAGAACCTATAGTTAAGACATAAATCATGACATAGGAAATGAATTTGATTATAGTGACCAATTAAAATCATGTAATATAAAATGTGCATAAAAAGTAGATCCCAATATATGATAAATATTATAATAAGACCAAGAATCATGGTGTTGATGCATGAGTTCAAAATGCATGAAACTTGATATTGAAATAATATGAACTAAGTCTAGAACTGGCATGATGTGTTAGTAAACAAGTGTGAACACAGAGAAGATACATAACCCTAAATCAAATGCTTATATATATGTCATCTAGGACATAGAAAAATTATTGGAGCTATATTTATTTCTATTGAGTAGAGTCAAATTGAGAGAGAGAGAGGTAGAGATCAAGAGGGAGATGAAGTGTGTCACATAGAGATATACATAGAGACACAAAGATAGAGGTGGAAGAGAAGAGAAGGGAAGGGAAGAGAAGAGAAATGAAGTATATAGAATTAACAGTTAAAAATCAGACCTATAATAGAGAATAGAGAATTGGACTCATTTATTAATTTATATTATAATCTAGAGTTATAGCTCCATAGTAGAATTTGATAGGTAAGTGCCATCTGATAAGATGAGTTGGTTCTTAATTAGGGAGTGGGTACATAATTAGAGTATGTGATCTTAAATCATGGGATTGGTGTCTCCTTAGGTTTGGTTCCCTTAAACATTATAACCAATTAGGTTTTTTTAATGTGAGCTAGATTAAAATAGTAGATTCTAGCATCTATTCTCATGGTGGTTGTTCTCATATTGGGTTTTCCATGGTATGTCTAGTGTTGTGTCTATTTGTGTGTATGTGATCTCTACATATAGTTTTAATATGCATTAGAAACTTTAGAAAGGACTAATTTAATCGATATACTGATCACCCCCTTCTTAGTATATAGTTGTGTTTTAACATAATCTGGTTGAGTAAGGACTAAGAGAGAGAAGACTAACAAATTGATCTGCAAGACCAATATTTGGCATTATAACTTGTGATATTTTTACTTGAGAGTGATCTAGAGATGTAAAATATTCTATTTAATATTTAATATTTCATATGAATTATTCTTTTAGGTGTTGAAGATCAAGTTTCCATGATTGTCTTTTGAGGCTAGTTGGCAATTCTGAGTGGCATACTTATAGAGAAGGGTTTAAGTACTTTTGACCTAAGATGTAAAGTCTAAAAAATATAATGATGTCCCTAAGGTCATAAATATTCTTTATATGTTAATTTTTTCCATGGTTATTTGGAAAAATTACTTAAGTTTTTTAAAACAAACTTTTTGAGTATCCATAGGCCTAATATGAACAATACTAATGGTGTGCACCAAGTAGTTGTTTGAGCTAAAAGGTCTTATGAATCCTAGATTAAATTAGTATGGATATATTTGATTGTTTTATGATATTTTCTTGATTTAGGTGGATTTTTTAAGTGTTCCAAAGAGTACAAAGTGTAACATGTCATAGAATAGACCTAATGGAATTAGGTGTCTATGAGACCTAAAAGTGAAATAAGGTCTATTTGTGGTGGGTCAGATCTAAAGGGACTCAAATTTCACCATGTATATGAGAAGTAATAATATCCATTTCATGGTATAAATAAGAGTGTAAGAGTGTTTATCTAACTAAAAAGGACATGAACAAAAGACTTGTATAAATACTAGGCAATTTCAGGCCTATTTGAGTGTGTAGAGTTTAAGCGAATGAAAATAGAACATTGGTAAGTAGAAGAAAGTATTTTAGACCATAAAACATGTGTATATGAAATAAAACTAAGTTTTGATATAGTTTTTATTTGTTATAATCAAGTTCATTTGACCTAATTAGGTTAAGAAGAGGGCTAGTTTAGTGAACAAGGCTAGAAGGCAGTTTAAGAGGGATAAGAGTGTGAAGAGTTGTAGAAGTGATAATCATCAGTTATTTGAGAAATATGGTGTCCTAAAGGTGATTAAATATATTAGGTGTTTTATTTTTTGCTGATTCACCTAGGGGGTTGGTGCCTCCTTGCATTCGGATGTTTGCTAAAACCTAGTTGAGTTGGTGCTTAGCTAGTTGGGGTTGGTGTTCCATGTGAAGTGGGTGCTTCACTAAATTTTATGTTTGTCTTATATAAATGTATTACATTTGTATATATGAGTTTATTTTCTTCCCCTTGAGGGTTTTCCACATATATAGTGTGTTTACTTGTGCATTCTTGTTTCATGCTTGTATAATTGATTGCTTATGCATTGCTTAATCTATATGTTGATTTCTTAAGTGGAATTGATAAGAAATTTTTAAAGACTGATTCACCCCCCATATTAGTCATTTTTATTCCAACAAAAACTAATTGAACTAAAAAAAATTATGTAAGAATATGAAATACATAAATGAACTATTTACATGGGTCTTACCGATGCTAGTCAAGGTTGGAGTCATCTTCATACTCCTCCTCTTCCTCATCATACTCTTCCTCTTCCTCATCATACTCCTCATTTATCTCAATAAACTTTATATTCTCTTCATCTCCTCCCCACCACTACTTCTGTGAGATATCCTACTATGGTACTAGTGGTGGTGCATCCACTTGTTATTCTAATAGAGTTATTTCTTATGTTTTCCCTCCTCCTCTAGATGGTTATTGAGGTTTTATTCATAGATACCCTCTCATTTGGGCCACTCATGTGATGGAAACCCTTGATACTAACAAGTATCATTCCAATCTTCCAAATCTACTTGTTCTTGCCTCCATCAAAGCCATGCATATAAATGGAGGCATGGGGAGGTCACCCATGTAGGGCATCCCAAATTGATGAGGTAACTTATCTACTAGGTGTACCTCCACCTGATAGAGTCGATCCCTCACCTATGTGTATTCTAATACCACTCTAAAGTATATGGCCTTGGTATCCCACTACCTGATCATTTCATGATACAACATAACAACTAGATATACTGCTATTAGAGTCTTGACTACTTGTGGTAATGACTGAAATACTGATAAAATTTTCCATAAAAAGCTCTAATGGCCCTAACATATCCAAATACCACTCCCCTCTGATAGGGAAACATCTTTATAAATACATAGATCATGAGGATCATGAGATGGTTGATAGATAGGGCTCTTATTCATGTAATCTAATATAGGTCCCTACAAGTGTAGGCTAAGACATCTGATGCCCATAAATAATGGAGGCCCTTCTCTTTAAACTTGACCATAATGGGTGACCAAATATAAGAGATCTTATTAGTGCCCTTGTCTTCCACCATTTGAGAGTCAAGGATTTCAATGATCACTTTCTAATGTTTAGCAATGGTGGATCCTTTAAATCCAAAAATCCTAACCCTACACTTCACACCCACATCAAGTGTGTCAACATCAATGAAGTGCTTAGCCTTGCTATCTACATTTGCTTTGTTCATGGCCTCCAAAAAGGCCACCAAATGAACTATTATTAGTAAAATATTGATTTACATGTTAATAAGAGTGGTGTTATACTCTCCAAGAGAATGAGGGAACAATTTTTTATGTTATTTTCCCATTAGTTCATTAGATCACATAGCAACTTACTAGAGGTGGGTATGATCCCCACCTGATCTATCTATAGTTTGCCTTCTCGGTCAATAACCATAAACTCAATTTATATGATTAGTGTCATAATCTAAGGGATCCACTCCTACTCCCTATCTTTTATCCATCTAATATATATTCCCTACCCTATAAAAACATCCAAAATCAGTCCTTAGCTTCTCTTTGAGTCCTAAAATGTGCCTAGGAGGTTTTTTTCTCCTCCTTGATGGAACTACCACATTTTAAAAGTAGTTACATGAAAACCTCATGCAATTCCATGATGGTGAAACAAACATCACTAATGTGTAATTTATGCCACTACCCAACCCATTGATCGTGGTGGTCTTGAATCCACCATGGATGTCACATAATCATTGGTTTATGCAGACAGCTAGTTACATCTCGATATGGTGGGTTTGATTGATGACTATGTCCAACCCAAAACCCACCTAATTACCCTAAAAATCACCCAAAAATTCAAAAAAATAAAATTTTCATACACTATTCCCCCCATAAACATCTTAACACTAAATTTTTTAGATTTCATTAGGTTTTTAGTGATTTTTAATCAAAAATTCAAAACTAGGGAAAAATAGACAATTCAATAAAACTATCATATCCATGCCCTATTACTCCTACTTCTAGTACATTTACCATCCTTATTTTATGATTATTATGTTGACTAATTTTTGGCTCAATTTATTAAACATAAATCCAGAGCTCCAAATTTTCTAAATGTAATTTGCATAAATGATTTCTATTTTGGATTAATTTTTGAATATATAGACTTTTAACTAGTTATTTTTGTTTTTAAATTTTCTATTTTTGAAAAAAATCTTATTAAATCTAATTTTAATGCTTATAAATCATATTTTTATAATTAAATGATTTATAATTAAAAAACTAATGATTTTAATGACTTTCTATTTCACTTAGCACATTTCACAAATTTACAGGTTCATGATAATTTAGCACCAGATTCAATCCCCTAACATGATGGTTTAGGTAGTATGATCTTCCCCACACAAATGGTAAGTACTCTCATCCGTGTTTTTATTAACTATTAAATTTTCTAATTTTTCATTAAATTTAACTTGATTTCCATATTTTGTCCATAGGTTACATGAAGTCTCAACTGGCCTCACTACACTGCTAAGGTAAGTAGGTAAGTATCTCTAACCCTTTCTTTCTTTTCCACACACCATTAATCAAGACCACACCCTCATCAATTCATGATAAGGAATAATCACAAGGGGCGATTTGTATGCACCCAAAAATTTCATGATGTTACATTTATGAAATGAGTTCAATGATGATAGAGTCATCTCAAAAAGATGTGCAAGTGGGTCCTCTGTGATATTATAGTCCCTACTCTCTCCCTTTTATTCTCTTGGACCCTTCCAAACCTATTTTTTGTCCCTTTTTCCTTAATTATCTTAGTTCTTAAATATATTCTTATTAGGACAAAACTACCTTCTTTGGTGATCAAACTGCCTCATTTCATTGTAAAACCACTCTAAAAATAACAAAAATTTTGTGGCAATTTTACAGACTACCTTGATTGAAGCATCATAAACAAAGTAGTTTCATCATACTTTTAGGTGGTTTTGTAATATTTTTAGGTGTTTTTATCATATATGTTGATATTTACATAGTTATCACCTACAAATAGGGGTGGTTTTAACACCACTTATCTATTGTTTATTTTTAACTTCTAGAACTTGAGTTTCATGCATTTTACATGATTCTCTTCACTTTTATTGATTTTTCAACCCTGATTTAACCTCCATGCTATCCCATATTACTTTAAATATTGTTTTTATCTATTTTTTAATTCTCTCCTCATTTCTACTACCAGTCTAACTCATTTTAACTACCTCATTCAACCTCCATTCTTCTCCTATAAGTATTTCAATTTTAGATCCAATAATTTACATTGAATATTTGTGTTTTAATATTATTACATCCAAAACTTGATTAACATTTATTTTGAGATCCATCCTTGATTATTTTCATTCTAGACTAAACAATTCTTGAGAATGGAATTCATTAAATTACCAACTAGTTCATTACAATCAGTGTACTAATTAGCCACAATTATGTGATGTCTTGTTTGGAGTTATGTTCTTATTCATTATAACTATTGGTTAGAGAGTTCCTAAAATATTTTTTGAGTTGAGGAGCTATCATATTAAGTATAAAATCACATCAAATACATCCTTTGCTTCTACCAAGTCTCACCTTAATCAAGTTGGGGGTTTCTAGTTTTAGTTTTATTTATTTATTTATTAGATTATAATATATTAGATTATTTTAATTTATTATCTTATTTTTCATTCCAGAAATACAAAAAATAGGAAAATAAATCCATGTTTCTTTCCTAATCTTTCATAAAATACAATAGTTAGTTTCTTTATTATTTACATTCACATATTAGATATTTTATAGAGTAAATAGTTTTGAATTCAAACACTAAGTATTTTGAATAAAAAAAGTAAATCATTCTCATTTTTTAAACAATTCATTTTCAATTTTTAAAATAAGCTTCTATTCACAATCAATCAAACCCAAAAAAAACTATAAACTCCAAAACAACTTAGGTAAAATAAATTTGATATCTTAGAACTGATTTATTTCATTTGCATGAGATAATAACACTATTTTGAAATTAAAAAATATGAAAATTATAACTTAGGTTTCAATTTTATTTAATATAAAATCGTTCAAAACTTAGTGTGCATTTATTTAGAACACTAACTTGCACATGCAAAAGAACCTTTAGATGCTTGGTAGTTTTACATCCTAGGGTCTACATTTGATTTTATATTGTTTGAATGATAACAATATATCCATTTTTCATAGTAGTATCATTTATTTTCAAATATAAAAATACAATTTTATCTAGCTTGCATCTAGGAAAATATTTTAAAAAACACTTACATTATTAGTCTAAATTTTATTTTCTAACATTGCATGCATTATATGATTTTATAATTTACCTCCAGTTTTTCATTGATATTTCATTTTAATTATTTATTTTCAACAAGTAGTTTAGCTTTATCTAAGTTAAAACATTTCAAGACCTAAAAAAATCAAAGCCTTATCCAAATGAGCATGAACATCCAAAAAACTTGACTCTCACAAAATAACAAGTCTTATCACATACCATACTCAAAAAAAGATCTTATGCTTACATATTACATTACCTCATCTCTTTTATGACACTCTTTGAGACTCCATTCCTTCATAGAGTATGTCTTTCTCCTAGATTTAAAGCCCTAGGTCTAGGCATCAACATTCAATTGAATATTATAATTGATCTTAATAGAAAAAAATTTCATTCCATACCTATACCATACCTCATTTTTGAATCTCTAAATGCTTTATAAGATCAATATTAGATCCATGATCCATCTATCATCATCCTTCCTAAAAACTATGGTAGTTAGTACAACGTAATCCAAGCCTACTTTCTCATGTCCATCCCTTTTCTTCTCCTTGGGTATAGCTATTGGAACATAACTAGATATTGAGAGGGTGGGTGAATCAGTATATTAACTAAAACTAGTATTTTTATAAAACCTTTTAATTCAAATTAAGACTATATGTAGATATCACACACATAAAAAAACATAACACAAGTTATACCATGAAAAACCCAATATGGGAAAGACCACCATGAGAATAGTTTCTAAAAACTACCATTCTAATCTAGCCTCATAATAATGAACCTCATTGGTTACAAATTTAAGGACACTAATCCTAAGGAGACACCAATCCCCTAGTTTAAGAGATACAACTCTAATAAATAACCTACTCCCTAATTTGAGCACCAACTTAGTCTATCTAATGGCACCAACCTATAAGATTTCAATATGGAGATACAACTCTAATTTATAAAAGATTCATACATGAATCCAAATATTTATTCTTTGTTACAAGTATAATCTAAAACTGATCATACTCTACACATTCTCTTTGTGCCTATCTTCCTCTCTACTCCTCTCTTTTCCTTCGGTCCTATGTCTAGATATGTCTTTATTCAACACACTTCATCTCCTTCTCAATATCTACTCTCTTTTGTGTCACTATATTTTATATTTGACACAATCCAAAAAGTGGCTTCATACCACATTTCTTTTTTCCTAAATATCATATATAAAATAATTGATCTAGGGTTCCATATCTTCTATGTGATCACAATCGGACTATAACACATCATACCAATTTTGGACTTTAGTTCATAATGAACTGAACTATAAGTTACTACATTTTATTCCATATAAAACACCATAATTTCTTAACTCATTACTATCTATATAATTTATTGGACTCAATTTTTTATGTACATGCTCATAAATAGAGATTTGATTAGTTAGATTGATCAATCCCATTGACTATGTCAAAATATAGAACTTATACATAATTTCTTTCATGATCTTAAAAAATAACTATTAGTTTGGGCATAACTTTGAATATATATCATTGACCTTGCTCTTGGTTCCATGATCCAATGGTCTCTATTTGAATGGCTCAATTTTAAAATACATTGATTTAATCACATTATAACAAGCTCACGTTATCCATCTGATCTTTATACGCTTATGAACTTTAGCTTTGTCACCCTTAAAATGCATCTATCAATCTTCCTAATCCAAGATTCCATGTGTTGTTAAATGTATGAAGATGCACAATGTTCATCTCTACTTAGTTGTTAACCATCAAGCTCTTTTTCCCATTTCATTGCCTCCTATGTCTTTGGATCACTTTTGCTTTGTTGATCTTCTCAAACATGATAGATCTTTAACTTAACATTGTGTCGATAAACATTGATCACTTTGTACCATCTAGGTCCAATCACTTAATTAGATCTTATTTATATGATCATCTACTCATTATCAGATCTTCTGATAAGTTTGATCTTTATCTTTGACAAGGTTACACTCATTGGTCCTTTATCTGACAAGATCATGCTTTTGTGACACTTAACACCAATGTGTGCCTTCTACACTTTTGATATCATTTCTCACTATTGATTAATTTGTAATCCTCACATTCCTTGTTGAAATTTTGAATTTAAACCACTTTGTTGATCTACTATGTAACCTCTATGATTATGACACTTATCACTTGCACATGAACTCAGAGGTACTTTTGAAAATTTGACTTCTCTATGCTTTATTGGATCATCTTTGTATGATTAAGTGATAGCCATTGATCAATTTGGGACATAATATAAATTTTAAGACTTAGCAAATATTAATTTTATTGATCACCAATCGAGTCAGTAATTGCTAGGTCGAGGGGCTAGTTTTGTAACAACAACAAAGGCTTAAATAATAACTTAAGATACCAAGTCTAAGCTATATCCAATCAACATCAAAATAAAAAGTGTCTTATATAACTTTCCAAGGTACCCTTCAGTGCTTCTCAGAGTGTCCTTTAGAACATTTGAGGCACCTTTTAGTTCATACAAAATGACCCTTCAAAAATTCTTAAAGTGCCCTTCGAAACATTAGAGGTGCCCTTCGATTGATACAAAATGACCCTTCAAAACTTTTGTTGCAAAATTTTTGTCCAAAGATAATTTACTCAAAAATTTTATTGTGGGATTTTTGGCTAAAGAGACTTAAGCAAATTCCCTAAAACAATTCTCTTGAAACACTTTTCTTCAAACAAATGCAAAGTTGCAAAATAGACTAAGTATGGAAACTTAGTAAACTCCTAGCTAAGAGGAAACATTATGCATTTTTAATATTTTATATACTCATTTTCATGACTTAAAACTTATACCATAAAAAATAGGCACAAAATTTACTATCATAGTGTGATCATTTCCTTTAGAAATTTCCATATGCATAAATATTATTGTCATCATCCTATGTACTTAGCCATGTCTATCAAGATAACTACATGAAAAAAGGGATTCATATGACTATTGTTATATTTTCATAAACATTAAAAGTACATTCTCAACTCCATGAGGTCTCTAAAATATTTTTGTTCAACTTGACATCTTTGTCATTAATGCTTTAATAAATCATGCTTTCTTTGACATCAATGACTATGTCCAACAATCTCCCTCTTTATTATTGAAGGAAAGACACTTTCATAATGACTTATTACACATTCTACCATAATCATTATAGTTTCTCCCCCTTTTACATTAATGAAAAAGGGTCTCTTTGTTAAGGTGTCAAAAAATTACTTCTTCTCTAGCATTGCTTGCATTGGCTTTTGATGAGTATGAACTAAAGTTATTCATACCATACTTTATCCCCTTAGGAAATGGCATGTATGACTAAGAATTAACTTGGACACTTCCCCCCTTTCACATAAAAATGAGTTTGTCCAAGAACCTACAACAATCAACTTATTAGAAATTTTAAAAAACATGCATACCTAAGTTGCCTTTTATATCTTCTTTTAGGGTTTAATAAAGTTTTTATGAGACTCTCCTGGACTCATGCTCTATCACTAGGATCTAGTGATGTGATGTAGGAGCCACCACTCCCAAACTCAGTCTCAAATACTCAAATTGTTCCTTTGAAATAGGTTTTGTGAATATGTCTACAATCTAGTCCTTATTTGGCACATATTCTATTATGACTTCTTGATCTGCAACCCTCTCTCTTAAGCAGTGATACTTGATTGATATATGTTTGGTTTTATAATGCATAATTGGATTATTTGATATATTTATAGCACTTGAATTATCACAAAGAATATAAATAGGTGTCTTATACTAAACATTGATGTCCTTGAGTGTTTACTTCATCTATAGGACTTGAGTGTAACATATCACTACTGCTACATACTCTACTTCTACTATAGACAAAGTAACTAACTCTTAATTTTTTCTCATCCATGAAATAAGTTTATTTTCAAGGAAAAATGCACCACCAATAGTGCTTCTTCTATCATCTACACTTCCTACCCAATCAACATCTATATATGTTTTCAAAGTTAAATCTTCACATGTAGGGTACCATAGGCCATAGTCAATTATGCTCTTGATGTATCTAAAGATCCTTTTCACTACATTGACATGTGACTCTTTAAGAGAAGCTTGAAATATTTCAACCATGCACATAGCTTGCATGATATTAGGTCTTGATGTAGTTAGGTGTAGCAAGGTACTTATCATTGATATGTACATTATCTGATTTGCATCAAGGGACTCATCATATTTGCTTAGCTTGCATCTAGTTATCATAGGATTAATAACTAGTTTGTTATCTTCCATTCGAGCATTTCCTTTGCATACTTGGTTTAGGATATGAATATACATTCATTAGTTTGTGATATTTGTAGACTGAGAAAGAAAGAAAGATTTCTTATCATTTACATCTCAAATTCACTTTACATTTATGTAACAAATTCTTTGCACATTTTATTGTTGCTACCACAAAAGATGATGTCATCTACATAAATAAAAATAATCAACATATGCTCACCTTCTGATTTGAATTATAGATTATTTTATGCACATCCTTTATTGAAACCTTGTTGTTGTAGGTATTGGTCCAATCTTGAATACCACACCTTAGGTGCCTATTTTAGACCATACAATGCCTTATTTAGTATGAATACGTAATATTCTTGTTCCAACAATTGAAAACCTTTAGGTTATTCCATGTAGACTTCCTCTTCTAGGTTCCCATTCAAAAAAGTAGACTTGACATCCATTTGATAGACTTTGAACTTCTTATAAACATAGAATGCTAGAAACATTCTTATAGCTTCCAATCTAGAAACTAGAATAAATATTTCATAAAAAATTATGCCTTCAACTTTTGCATATCCTTTGCACATCAATATCACTTTATTTCTTATAATATCTCCATCTTCATTCATTTTATTTCTATAGACCCATTTTGTGCCTATCACATTCTTGTTTGATGGTCTTAGAACCAACTACCAAGTTTTGTTATTTTCAATTTGGTTAAATTATCCTTTATTGGATTTAAGATAATTCTCATCCTTTTTGGCTTCAACATATCTCTTAGGTTCTATTTTAGACATTAGAACAAAACTTACTTGTTACTTGTTCATTGCAGTTCTTATCCTTATTGAACTCCTTCATTATTTTTACCAATTATCTGCTCTTTAGGATGATCCTTTTGAACAAATCTAAGAGGTGCATTTTAATTAATTTCCTTAACTTCTTCATTATCTAATTCTTTTCCAAAATCTGATTCTTCAATACTGATTTCCTCATCAGGTTCAACATGTTTTATGCCTTCTTCAACATTGACATTGATTCTCTCCACCATCTTGTGTAGCCTCTTATTGTAACATACATAGGCTTTTCTTTGAGTGGAAAAACCAAGAAATATTCCTTTGTTGCATCTTGATTCAAAGATTCTAAATTTTTATTCATTTCTTCTAAAGTAGCATTTGCTTCCAAACACTCTAAAGTATTTAACAAAAACAAGCTTTCCATACCATATCTCATAGAGAGTTTTGTCACTGTTTACCCTCAGTTGAACTTTGTCTAAGATATATACCATTGTTTGGACTGCTTTTCTCCATTATCCATTAGGTAACTTGACCTCTTTTAACATTTTTCTAGCCATCTCCTTGACTATCCTATTCTTTCTTTCAAAAAATTCATTCTATTGTGGAGTCCTTGTTATAAAGTAATGCCTTTTGATCCCATGCTTCTCACAATAATCTTTGAACTCATTTGAGGTGAATTATCTACCTTTATCAGATCTTAAGCATTTTATTTTTATTCTAATCTCATTTTCAACCATGGCTCTAAAAATCTTGAATCTCTCAAAGGCTTATGATTTATCCTTCAAAAAGGTCACCCATGTTATTCTTGAGTAGTTTTCTATAAATAACATGAAGTATATCTCTCCTTTAGATGCTCTTGTCTTAGTAGGACCACAAAGATAAATATGAACTAATTGTAGAGGATTTGTAGCTTCATACTCCTTTGTTTGGAATCTAACCCTTGCTTACTTGCCTAGTTGACATTCCTTGTAAGTAATGTCTACATGTTTGGTTATTTTGGGCATGTGTCTGACACACTTATTTGAGCTCACTTTGACTAGGTTGTCAAATTTAACATGACCCATTCTCCTATTCCATAACCAACTCTCATCAATCTTTCCCATGAGGCAACTATTACCATTTACTTCAATAATATTATAGATATTACTTTTAGTCATTTTCCCTTCTAAAACTATTCTTCCATATATCTTTAACTTGTAACCTTCTACATCAAATGTGACCTTGTATCCATTATCACACATTTGGATAACACTTAGTATATTATGTTTTAATCCTTCAACATAAAGGACATCATGTGTAGGCAGTTTTCCATCTATGTTCAATGTTCCTTTACCTTTGATCTTTACTACTATGTTATCTCCCAAATTGATAGATCATTCCTTACATTCGATCAATTTGGTGAACTTACTCTTATCACTAGTCATATGCTTTGATCAACCACTATCTATTACCCACAAATTATGATCCTTGTCATGAAGTGTTGTTTGAGTAATCATGGATTGATTTTTTACTCTCCACACATCCTTGGGTTCCTTATATGGCTTCTTCTCAAAGACTTGTGAACCTTTGTTCACACTAAGAGGCATGCCTTTATTCTTACTCTATACTTTTGATCTTAAAAATCTTGTTATATAATGTTTAGTTATGTGACCTAAATTATTGAAATTATAACACATTAAATTTGTATATAATAAAGGAATGAATGAGTTCTTACTTACAAAACTTGTTCTCCTTATAGGTACAACTCTACAATCAATAGCTTTATGACCAAACTAATTACATCTATAATAATAACCATAGAAAGATGAGGAGTACCTGATCATAGTATTTCTTGGTATAACATGAAGAGCTCTTATAAACTTTATCTTCTTAATTCTTTCACTTTGGTGTATCCATATACATAAGCTACATTTATCTTCTTCTTTTCTTCAATATTATTTTTAGGTTCAACCTTCTTCACATTAGTTGTATTTGAATCTTTCTTTGTGACCTTGCTATCTTTCTCTTTCATTGCTTTAGCTTCTTCTTCTACTTTGAAGTTGTCATATAGGTGAGAAAATATACCAGTTGAGGAACCTTTTCATAACCAAGACATGATCTCTCTTTTGAGGGCTTTTGAGAGTTGATCAGTTCATCTAGAATGTTTGATCCTCCTATCAACTTCAAACTTTTATTTAGTTAACCTTTATCTTTTTCATGAATTTTTATCAAAGCCACTACCTCTGCTTCTAGTTTTATACATTCATTAATTTTAGATTGTAGTTTAATTTTAACTACATATTCTATTCTCTTAGCCTCTTCAACTTATGTCTTTAGACCACTATCATCTGATCAAATTTCTAAAGACTTTTTGACATTTTCTCAATTTTCTTCTGACCAAGATTTTTCTATTATGATCTCTCTTTTTTCAGCTTGTCAATTTCTTCTAAAACATAGATGAACTCACATTCAAGGTCTACTTATCCTTCTTCTTCTTCTTCATGTAAGTATTCAACTTCTTCTTGATCTAGATCTATAGAAGTTGATCCAACTAACATGAATAGGGATTCATTTCCCTTAGTTATAAAAACACAGTAATGATCATAATTTAAACTATCACTATCTTCTATTGAGTCACTATCTTATTTTATGTATAGACATTGATTGTTTTATAAGAAGTTCTTCTTCTTGGGATAATAGGGTTTCTCCCTTTTGCTACTCTCTACTTGCTTAGAGTTATCCTTTTTATTATGAGGAAATTTATTGGAAAATTTTCCTACTTTACCACAATAAAGGATTTAAAGGGTAGCTTACCTCTGTACTTTTCAGATCCTCTCTTCAATCTCTTAAAAAATTTGACTTCTTCTTCATCAGTCTCCTCAGATCTAGATGAGGATGACTCTACTTTTGCTTGCTTGGTAACTTTGAATGTATCTTCTCTCTTGAAGGTGTTTATCTCTCCCATTCTCATCTCATAGGTTTTGAAGGTTTCATGTAATTCATCAATAGTGAGTTTATCTAGATATCTTGATTCTTATATTACAGATATTTTAGAATCATATCTTGATGGCAAAGATCTTAAAACCTTTTTGAGAATGATTGACTCTTTCATTTCTTCTCCAAGGCCTCTAATTACATTGACTATTTCATCTACCTTGAGGAGGTAGTCTACAATCTTTTACTCTTCATTCATATTAATAATATCAAAATTGCCTTTGTATGTTTATAGCTTGGCTTGATTTACCTTATCATCTCCTTCATAGATGCTCTTCAGTTTATTCTAGATATCTTGAGCATTTTGACACTGCATTAATTTGACAAACTCTAAGTTTAACAGTCCACAAATAATATCATTCTTTGCCTTATCATTGTCTCATATGCCTTCTTGTCATCCTAATTAGTAGGATTTATATCAGGGGTTATATATCCATTTACCATAGTCATCCATACATCAAAACCTAATGAGGATAAATATGCTTCCATTCTTATGCTCCAAAATGCATAGTTAGATCCATCAAAGAGAGGTGATCTATTTGATGAAGATATTTTTTGACTAGCCATTGTGTTCACAATTCTAAGATCTACTTAAGATGATTAAGCTTCTCCTAAGGAACCAGTGCTCTGATACCAATTATTGAAACATAACTAGATACTAAGAGGGGGGGGGTGAATCAGTATATTAACTAAAACTAGTCCTTTTTTAAAACCTTTTAATTTAGATTAAGACTATATTCAGAGATCACACACATAAAAACACATAACACAAGTTATACCATGGAAAACCCAATATGATAAAAACCACCATGAGAATAGCTACTAAAAACTACCATTCTAATCTAGCCTCATAATAAGTAACCTCATTAGTTACACATTTAAGGACACCAATCCTAAGGAGACACCAATCCCCCACTTTAAGAGTTACAACTCTAAGGAAGCACCCACTCCCTAATTTGAGCACCAACTCAGTCTATCTGATGGCACTAACCTATCAGATTTCAATATGGAGCTACAACTCCAATTTATAGATTAGATTCATACATGAATCCAAATATCAATTCTTTTTTATAGGTATAATTTTCAACTGATCATACTCTACATATTCTCTTTATGCCTTTTTCCTCTTTTCTCATCTCTATTCCTCTAGTCCTGTGTCTAGATATGTCTTTATTCAACACACTTCATCTCCCTCTCACTCTATACTCTCTTCTATGTAACTATATTTTCTATTTGACATAATATAAAAAATGGCTTTACCCCACATTTCCTTTTTCCTAGATATCATATATAAAATAATTTATATAGGGTTCCATATCTTATGTGTTCAAACTTGCACTATAACACATCATACCAATTCTAGACTTTAGTTCATTATGGCTTGAACTACAAGTTCTCACATCTTAATTCCATGTAACATGCCATAATTTCCTGATTCATCATTAGCTATAGCATTTATTGGACTCAAAATTCTATGCACATTCTCATAAATAGAGATTTGATCAGTTAGATTGATCAATCTCACTAACTGTGTTGAGACATAGAAATTATACATAAGTTCCTACATGTTCCTAAGAATTAACCATTAGTTTGGACATAAATTTGAATATCAATCATTAATCTTGCTCTTGGCACCATGATCTAATGGTCTCTATTTGACTGGCTCAACTTTAAAATGTGTCTATTTGATCATATTCTGATAGGCTCATGTTATCTATCTAATATTTGTAAACTTATGAACTTTAGCTTTATCATCCTTAAAATGGGTCTATTGATCTGAGCTTCCATGTGCCATTTGATCTCTAAAGATGCACAACCTTTATCTTTACCTAGTTGTTAACCATCGAGCTCTTTCTCCCATCTCATTGTTTCTTATATCTTTGGATCACTTTCAATTTATTGATCTTCTTAAACATGTTCAATATTTAACTCACCACTATGTCAATAAACATAACTCACTTTTTACCATCTAGGTCCACTTTCTCCATTATATCTTCTTTTTATGATTATTTTCTCACTATCAGATCTTTTGACAAATTTGATCTTTATCTTTGACAAGTTTATGCTCATTAGTCTTTTGTCTAAAAAGCTCATACTCTTGTGATACTTGGCACCAGTGTGTGCCTTCTACACCTTTGCTATCAGTTCCCACTATTAAGGCTTTTGACATCCTCACATTTCTTGTTGACTTTTTAATTTTAAACTACTCCATTGATCTACTATGTAAGATCCAAGATTATGACACTTGTCATTTGCACATTAAATTGGAGGATATTTTGACAATTTGACTTTTTTGTACTTCATTGGATCATATTTGTATGATTAAGCACTATATTTTGATCAATATAGGATATAATATAAATTATAATACTTATGAAATATTAATTTCATTGATCATTACTCAAGCTAGCAATTACTAGGCTGAGGGACCAATTTTGCAGTGATGATAAAGGCTTAAATAATAACTTAAGCTACTAGTTCCAAGATATATATAGTCAATATCAAAAGAAAAAGTGCCTTACAGAACTTTACAAGATACCCTTAAATTCATCTTAGAGTATCCTTTGGAACATTAGAGGTGCACTCTGATTCATACAAAATGACCCTTCAAAAAAATTTAAAGTGTCCTTCAGAACATTAGAGGTGCCTTTTGCTTCATATAAAATGACCCTTCAAAACTTTTATTGTGGTATTTTTGTCCAAACATAATTTACTTGGAACTTTTGTTGCAATATTTTTGGCTAAAGTGACTTAAACAAATTCCCCAAAATAATTCTCAAAAAACACTTTTTCCAAAACAAATGCAAAGTTGAAAAGTAGACTAAGTATGGAAATTTAGTAAACTTCTAACTGAGAGGCAACCTTATTTATTTGTAATATTTTCTATAATCATCCATGACTTAAAACTTAGACCTTAGAAAATAAGCACAAACCTAATTATCATAGTGTGATCATTTCCCTTATAAATAGCCATACGTACAAATATTATTATCATCATCTTGTGTACTTAGACATATTTGTTAAGATAACTATGTGAACAAATGGATTCATATGACTATTTTTGTATTTCCATAAACATTGAAAGTAGACACTTAGCTCCATGAGGTCTCTACAACATGTACATTCAACTCAACATCTTTGTCATTAATGCTTTAATAGTTCATGATTTATTTGACACCAATGACAATCTTTAGCACATCAATGACTATGTCCAACACTAGCCTCATCATATATCATTCACATTTGTGTATGAAATTTATAGGTCATATTCAACTTGGTAGAGTTGATCATATTCATCAATTTATTTAATATGGCCTTCCTCACCTTGACATTCCTAGCATTGATCAAGAGCTTCACATTCTTATCATTACCAACATCTATGG